>CM019064.1:415353484-415641291 GCA_009667805.1 Leptobrachium leishanense
AACCCGACGAACACTCACTAAAACCTGCAAAACAGCTGGATTAACCCTGCCGAACACGCTGGAGAAACCCAAGCAGCCGCCGATCACAGCGCAGAGCAGCCACCAGAAAAAGCCGACACCGCAGACGAATGGAGTGAAAAAAAAACAG
This sequence comes from Leptobrachium leishanense, assembly GCA_009667805.1. Taxonomy (NCBI): domain Eukaryota; kingdom Metazoa; phylum Chordata; class Amphibia; order Anura; family Megophryidae; genus Leptobrachium; species Leptobrachium leishanense. Next base: position 415,353,633 of record CM019064.1, read on the forward strand.
TACGCTTGAATGTCTGAAAAGTGAAACGCTGTTTGCAAAGAAACTACAGAACGAAAATGTCTGAAATTTACATTTAAGATCCAATGAATGATAATAAAAAGGGCTGTTACAGAAAAAAGAAAAAACTATTTAAAATAAAATAAAATAATAAATAAATAATAATAAAAAAAAATTGGGAAAAAAATCCCGAAAATGCCTAAAAGATCCTAAAAAATCTATGAATAAAGAGACTTTTTACTGCAGAATATTCTAATCAACGGTTTATTAGATATTGAATTAAAACGGGAATATTTTTAACATGGAAGCCTATGGGATTCTCCTGAATAAACCTGTCGAATGAAACCACCGAACAGATGGGCAATTCAGCAACTTTTCACTGCTGGTCTTTGTTCTCTGAATAGATGAAGCATTGCTTCGCTATGGGGATTCACTGCCCTCGAACAAGCAACGAACAGGCACCGTATGTGCAGGCAATTCGCCAACATTTGGCGAACTGCCTGCTCTCTGAATAGCCAAATGGCCAGGTAAGGCAACCGTACGCTGAATTTCACTGTTCAGTTCCCTTTTCACCTGATTTTAGTTGACTAAATATTATAATGAGAGAAAGAGGGGTTTGTGAGGGCCCTGAGGACAAGCAACAGCACTAGTGGCCTGCTCTACGGTGGGGCCCGCTCAGCTCTCACAAGGTTTTAGCTTGCTTGTGCCATTACAGGGATGAATGCTCCATATGCAAATCAGTCTGCAAATCAGTCTGCCAAAAAGGGTGGCCAGTACTGACTGCCAAGGACGTCATCCCTGCACAAGAGGTGCAGCAACCCCCGACGATCGTTTCAGCTTTGTTAGGCCTCATCAGGAGGGTATAGCTGACACCCCTCTAGGCACATCAAGCAATGGGTCCGCGTCTGGATTACCCTGTAACCCTGACGACGCACAGAATGTCCCTGTCGCAAATGTGGGAAACTGCCGATCACTTTAAAAGATACTGTACAGTTGTGTTCAAAATTATTCAACCCCCAATGCTGTAAAGGGTTTTAGGGAATTTAGTGTACATTTGTAATTTTAATACATCGACTCTGAGGCTCCTATTGCTTCTCTTTCTTGCTTTATTAAACATAGCAGCAAGTGGCAACTAGCAAGAACTTGGAAATATGAAGCATTTATATTGAAATAAAAGAGAAAACACGTAATAACAGTAATAACAGGTATAAATGGTATCTTCCGACACCCCTTCACTCTTTGGATCGGTCCTCCTTCCTGTCAGAGCCCATCAAACCCGGTGAACATCCCTCCTACTTCCTCTTTCTATGCTGCTCGGCGACTAGATAAGTACTATAGAACTTTTCTCTGCATATTTTCCCCATAGTCATTATATATATCTATATTGGGGCTATATTCATCTATATATTATTTATTTCGCGGGCACCCGGCTTTAACCGCGGGTCCGCGTTCGTTTTTACTTTCATTTTCCAGTGTGTGTTTTTCTGACCGCAGCGTCCCCCCCTCTGCCTGGATTCACGAGACGCTGCACGTGCTCGCTGATCGGGTGGGCGGGGCCTCTGCTAAGTCTGCGCACAGGGGATTTTCCCAGCGCCGGAGCTCATCTTACCAGCGCCATGCCACGAGGCAAAACCCCGCAGCGCCCAGCCTCCCCAGCGGAGGACTCTGAGCATTCTTCGGAGGACAGTCCGGGTGAGCAGCAACATAACCCTAATGCTCCCGTTCTGATCCAGGCACAGATGGCTCCTTCCCAACCTGCTACCCTCGACCCATATATGCAGGCATCTATTGATTCTGCAGTATTTAAAGCTGTGTCTGTCTTGTCAGCGGATTTCACCCGCTCCCTCAAAGAGATGATGGCTGAGAATCGCCACAATGATTATACACCGCCACTGGCGACTACTGATACGGGCGATATACTCACCGCGGTGAGGCCCTCCGAGACCCCCCTGGCCACCACCACGGGGAAACAGTCAGTGAAACAGGCACGACACTCGACTGGAGGGGTTGGCATCCCCGCAAAAATGCCGGGACACGTGCACCCATCCCCTGCAACCCGTAAACGGGCTTCTGCACAAACGGTGTCAACGCTCACCAAAAAGGCTAAAATTATTTCGGTTTCCAACCCTGACACCGCTGTGGTCCCTGCTCCGCTTCAGGACACTAACCTGGATTCGGACGCAGATACTAATAGCGATGCTTTAGATGTGTATGCCTCGGATGAGGATTTTACCGAGACCACAGTGGAAGTAGATTCAAAAGCCCGACCGGGCATTATTTATGACCCATTGGGTAACCCACTTTTTTGTCCGGAGGACCTTTCCCATCCACGGTCCGCCGAATGGTCCCCACTGCCCCATGTGGAACAATGGGTGGACGCACAAGCACGCAAAGCCTTAGATAAGGCTACTAGGAACCGCATGAAGGCGGAATCCCCTCGCCCCACCACGAGCGGGAAGACTTGTCTGACCCCTGACGTGGATAAAGCCTTTGTGGACTTCGTCACTCCTAAGGGATGGGTTCCCAACAAAGGCATAGACCACGCATTCAGGGTGTGCCAGGATAAATTGCTGGACACCATGGGTCCTTTGGTTAAATTGCTGGATACAGCGGAGCAGGCCAAATTATCTGGTGACCTCATGGACCCTGTTCAAGTCACCAATTGGGTACAGAGGTCACTCAGTTTCTTGGGCAATGCTAATACGGCTCTTGCCTCCGAAAGGCGTAAATGCATACTCCTTAAAATGGATCGCCAGTTGGCTGGTATAGCCGACCATGAATTAGGTGCTACGGCTAATGGAGCATTATTCGGCAAAAGTTTCTTGAAGACATGAACGAATATTCTGGGGCATTCAATACGATGGACCGTGTGTCCAACTCCCTAAAGAAGGTGTTTTCTGGGGTTTTTCCACGGGCCGGTGGATATCGGGGCCGAGCTACCGGCCGTGCAAAACCCATTTTTTCTGGTCCCACGGGAACCCCTCCACCACGACCGCTGCTCCTGCACCTTCCCCGTTCTTCCCTACCCGTTCACGGCCGTGGCGTGGCAGAGGATTCCGGGGTGCCAGAGGAGGCCATTCTTCCTCGTCCTTCAGACACGCAGGTAATTCCACACCTCATACACCCATCTACAACCAAGGTGGGGGGTCGTTTAAAGTTTTTTCACACCGCATGGTGTCGCATTACATCGGACCCTTGGGTCCTCAATACCGTACAAGGGTTTGTTCTGGAGTTCTCTTCTCCCCCGCTCCAGATGACGTTGCCTCACCCTCTACCCTTTTCGGGGGAGGGGGGGACGTTAGTGGAGTGGGAGATTTCGGAACTGTACCAAAAAAAGAGCCATAGAACGGGTTCCACAGGGGACCTCAGGTTTTCTGAGCAACTTGTTCTTGGTTCCCAAGAAGGACGGAGGCGTCCGTCCAGTCATCAACCTCAGAGAGTTGAATGGGACGGTGGTCTACCGACACTTCCAGATGGAGGGCATGCACATGCTCAAGGACCTCTTGAGACCCCACGATTGGTTGGCAAAGGTGGATCTCAAAGACGCATATTTGACCATCCCGATTGCCAGGGAATCGCGGGATTTCCTCCAGTTCCGCTGGGGTCCAGAACTCTGGAGATTTCGCTGCCTGCCTTTCGGCCTGTCTTCCGCCCCTTGGTGCTTTACCAAGGTACTGAAACCGGTCGTAGCATGGCTACGCACCAAAGGTGTCCGCCTCATTATATACCTGGACGATGTATTGCTAATGGCCTCATCGGAGAGTCTGCTACGTCTCCAGGTACAATGGACGGTCGACCTCTTTCAGTCTCTAGGATTCCTTGTGAACCAGGAGAAATCAATTCTTTCTCCATCTCAAACCCTGGAATTTCTGGGATTCAGAGTGGACAGTACCCTCATGTCTCTCAGCGTTCCCCTGCCCAAATGTCGATCGATTTTACGCGAAGTCCGATCCCTTCTGGGGGCCCAGGCTCAATCATTAAGGGATCTGCCTCGCGTGATTGGCCTTTTGGCAGCGAAAAGGCTGGCGGTGACACCAGCCCCCCTACACTATCGGGCCCTCCAACGCCTGAAGGCCCTTTTTCTCAGGAAGGGTCTCCCCTACACTGCTCGGATCTGTCTCTCAGGAGAGGCCAGACTAGATCTGGAATGATGGACCAATCACCTCCACTCCTGCAACGGCAGGCCTATCCTGGTATCGCCCCCGACGATTACTATCGACTCCAACGCTTGTGGGTCAGGTTGGGGTGCTTATTGCGAAGGTTCCTCCACAGGAGGGCGCTGGTCCATTCAAGAACGTCACCTACACATGAACGGCTTGGAACTCTTGGCAGGACTTTTTGCACTCCAGAGTTTTCTCAAAGATCACACACATCGCTCAGTCCTCCTCCGGATGGACAACTTCCCGGCGGTACGATACATCAACTCGCTGGGCGGTCCTCGCTCCCTACTTCTGACAACAATGGCTTCCCGCCTTTGGGAATGGTGTTTTCAGACAGGGATCGTAGTCCAGGCGCAGTTTATCCCGGGAATCTCGAATCAATTCGCGGATTGGAACTCGAGACACACAGAAGACTCCGGGGATTGGCGGCTGAGTTTGTCAGTGTTTTCCGGCGTGGCGGCCCTCTGGGGGCCGTTTTGCGCGGACTTGTTTGCCTGTCGTCTCAACGCCCATCTCCCGCTCTTCTACAGTTGGCGGCCAGACCCACTGGCCGAGGCAACGGACGCTTTCCTGCAGGATTGGTCCGGGGCTCGCCAGTACGCCTTCCCGCCATTTCAGTTGATCGCGCGCACGCTGCGACAGGTCAGGACCCAGCAGGTCCAAGTGGTTTTGATCACCCCGTTCTGGCAGAACCAGCATTGGTTCCCGATTCTGTTGGAACTCCTAGTGGATATTCCACGTTATCTCCCGTCTCTCCCGGATCTCCTGGTGGACTCATCCGGGCACCCTCACCCGCTACTATCCACAGGCCACAGTCTGTTGTTGGCCTCGCTGGTATCGGGACGCCCGGGGGAGCCAGAGAGATTTCGGAACGGACTACGGCGCTCCTGCGCCACGCATGGGCCCCAGGTACTAGATCCTGTTATAAATCAGCTTGGCTCACCTGGCATCATTGGTGTCTGTCAAGGGATCAGGATCCCTTCCAGGCCCCTTTGAGCTTCGTATTGGACTTCCTTACGGAAATTTTTGATCAGGGTAAAGCTTATCGCACGCTTAATGTTTCTAGATCTGCTCTCTCAGCCTATCACGTGGGTTTTCATGGGACACCTTTGGGCAAACACCCGTTGGTCTGTCGTCTACTTAAGGGTATCAGGGCTGACCGTCCCCCGTTGCCGCGGTATACGACAACTTGGGATGTGACCCTGTTATTGAACTTCCTAGAACAATGGCCCTCTAACCAGGTTCTGACCTTGCGTCAGCTTTCTGCTAAATTGTTAGCCCTTTTATGCTTGATATCTTGCAAACGGGTGGCTGATGTCAGGGCGTTGGATTTCAATGCGCGTTCCTTCGTACCTGAGGGGGTACGCTTTGACATCTCCCGCCGTACTAAGACGGCCATTTCGTCTGCGTTTTATCCGGCTTTCCCTTTACGTCCGGCTTTATGCCCGGTCTTGTGTCTCCAGGGATACGAGTCCCGTACAGCTTCGCTCCGGGGTCCAGGGGTTTCTCCTCTATTCATTTCCTTTAAATCTCCTTTCGCCCCGGTGGGTACGACTACGCTTGCACGCTGGCTTCGCTGGCTTTTGGATTTAACAGGTGTTGATACTTCTATGTTTGGCGCTCATTCAATTCGCAGTGCGGTAGCGTCTTCCGCGGTGTCGGCAGGTTGTCGGTTGGAGGACCTATTACGATCAGCTGACTGGTCCAGGGAGTCCACCTTCCGATCCTTTTATTTTAAGCCTGTTGTTCATTGGTCATCCGCAGTTGTGGGTTAGCTTTGAACAAGCAATAGGAGCCTCAGAGTCGATGTATTAAAATTATAGAATTTAGCTAAGTATGACGATAAGTTAGAATTTTAATAATAAGACTCTGAGGCGAGTATTGCCCACCACTCCCACCGCTGTTGTGGTTTATTGTATTACGGGGTCTGCGGATCCAATATCTTCCACTCTCACGTCTTCTTTTTTCTCAGCCTCATAAAGGATTTCCTGGTATCCGGTGGATTGCCCTTTGGGTTCCCTACACACCTACACTGATCACCTCGTACAGCAAAGAAAGAGGAAGTAGGAGGGATGTTCACAGGGTTTGATGGGCTCTGACAGGAAGGAGGACCGATCCAAAGAGTGAAGGGGTGTCGGAAGATACCATTTATACCTGTTATTACTGTTATTACGTGTTTTCTCTTTTATTTCAATATAAATGCTTCATATTTCCAAGTTCTTGCTAGTTGCCACTTGCTGCTATGTTTAATAAAGCAAGAAAGAGAAGCAATACTCGCCTCAGAGTCTTATTATTAAAATTCTAACTTATCGTCATACTTAGCTAAATTCTATAATTGTATTCAGAATGAAATCCTACAAGGACTTTTTAAAGAACCATATGCAACTAAAATGACATCAATTGGTTTTGTAATGCAGTAGTAAATGTTTCTTTTGTGAATTCTTCATTGACACAATTATTCAACCCCTTAAAGACTACCACTCTGAAGAACAGAGGTTCATTCAAGTGTTTTCAATCAGGTATTGAAAACACCTGTGGATGTCACGGAGCAGCAATAAAGCATAATAAGCACCAATTAGGCAGCTTTAAAATGACTGTGATACTCAGCTCCTTCTAGACATTTACTGGTGTGGTTACAAACATGGTGAAGTCAAGAGAATGGTCCAGGAAGACAAGAGAAGAGGTGATTACTCTTCACAGGAAGGGCAATGGCTATAAGAAGATTGCAAAGATGTTAAACATACCAAGAGAGACCATAGGAAGCATCATTCGCAAATTCAAGGCAAAGGGCACTGTTGAAACGCTACCTGGTCGTGGCAGAAAGAAGATGCTGACTTCGACTGCTGTGCGCTACCTGAAGCGTAGAGTGGAGAAAAGTCCCCGTGTGACTGCTGAGGAACTGAGAAAAGATTTGTCAGATGTGGGTACTGAAGTTTCAGCTCAGACAATACGGTGCACACTGCGTAATGAAGGCCTCCATGCCAGAACTCCCAGGCGCACCCCCTTGCTGTCTCCAAAGAATAAGAAGAGTCGACTGCAGTATGCCAAAAGTCATGTGGACAAACCACAGAAGTTTTGGGATAGTGTTCTGTGGACTGATGAAACAAAATTAGAACTGTTTGGGCCCATGGATCAACGCTATGTTTGGAGGAGGAAGAACAAGGCCTATGAAGAAAAGAACACCTTGCCTACTGTGAAGCATGGCGGGGGGTCAATCATACTTTGGGGCTGTTTTTCTTCTGCAGGTACAGGGAAGCTTCAGCGTGTGCAAGGTACCATGAATTCTCTTCAGTACCAGGAGATATTGGATGACAATGTGATGCAGTCCGTCACAAACCTGAGGCTTGGGAGACGTTGGACCTTTCAACAGGACAATGATCCCAAGCATATCTCCAAGTCCACTAGAGCATGGTTGCAGATTAAAGGCTGGAACATTTTGGAGTGGCCATCGCAGTCACCTGACTTAAATCCGATTGGCTTTTGCCCATGATGAATGGGCGAAGATACCCGTAGATCGCTGCAAGACACTTGTGTCAAGCTATGCTTCACGTTTAAAAGCTGTTATAACTGTAAAAGGATGTTGTACTAAGTACTAAGATTGAATGTCACTTGGGGTTTGAATAAAACGGATAATGATGTGAGCACAGAAAAGACATTTGTGGTTATTTCATTATAAATGTTATGTTATATTTGTCTGACCTACACGTGCCTCTTTGATTTAATTGTAAGCAAGATGACTGAATGATCAAAATCAATGTCAAACTGGCCAAAACACTCAATTTCAGTGGGGGTTGAATAATCTTGAACACAACTGTACATTACTGACACACTGCACATTACAGAGCTCCACAGCAATAAACCTCCCAGTAATGTGTAGTCTGTATGAGCGTATCACAGAGCTCGACAGCAATAAAACTCCCAGTAATGTGCAGTATGTATGAGCGTATCACAGAGCTCCACAGTAATAAAACTCACAGTAATGTGCACTGTGTATGAGTGTATCATAGAGCTCCGCAGCAATAAAATTCACGGTAATGTGTGGTGTGTGTCACAAACGGGCATCATTTTCTGCAAGATTTTAAACGCAGAATTGGTGTTTTTTTTTTCCTCTTGTGTTTGCCCTGGAGTTTGTGAAGACAGGCCAATGGTTTATAATCCTCTTATCTGATCAGCTGGAGCTGAATGGTAACTTTATCTGGGAACCAAATGGTTGGGAAAGAGGGTGAGGGGCCAGCTTTTTATATAGCAAGCTCACCCAAAACTCAGGGTATTTTGATAGAAGACTTGGAGAGAGTCCAAAAGAATCTTCTGGGACCTTTGAAATCTGGAAATACCCATAGAAGTATCTACTCAAATTAGAGTTTCTATGTAAGTCCCATTGTATTTGTATCTTTTTGTATATTTTGTATGTTTGTTTTATGTGATACTGGCACTGTGTAAAGTTTGTATTTTATCTTGTTCCATTAAAACTTAAAAACCAGCACTGTCTTGCTCTAGATCAATTCATGCTTCACGAATGCAATCGCTTAGGTATCGCTACTGTAATATTTAGCATTTGGTGTGTGTATATATATATATATATATATTAGCTGTATATGGTTGGGCTCCTGGATTGGGATGGTATACGGCTAGTAGGGTTCGAGAGTGCCCTATTACTTTTGTGGTGGCAGTGTATACATTCGGAAGGGTGGGTACGGTGTAAGGGGGTTGGGTTGCCATAACTTGGGGCCCTTTGAGCGGGCAGAGTTAGTAAGTCTAGAGGCTCTGGAGCTATAATCCCCTTGTACGCTCTCCCTTCCGCGCGTCACGGCAAGGTAGGTAGTTAACTAGTTTAGCTGGCTCTTTTCCTTCCGTGACAGTGTGTATGAGCGTTTCACAGAATCAACAGCAATAAAACTCACTGTAACGTACTGATAGTGTGACGTCCACTGGTCCTGCAGCGCTGCCTGGGGGGTCTGGGCCCCCAGCGGTATATATCAATTTATTTCATGTCCCCCGCAGTATATATCAACTTATTTAATGCCCCCGCAGCATATATCAATTTATTTCATGTCCCCTCCCGCAGTATATATCAATTTATTTCATGTCCCCCCCCAGTACATCAATTGTAGCTATGTCCCCCCCCCCCCATCGCTCACCGGAATTCACTAAAAAATCCCGACGCAGCCTAAGCCTGGCTGGTTGGTCCCATTCTTGTGGTCTCTTCTGCCACGTGCCCTGCGCAGTGGCGTGCATCACGTGAGGGGTGGTGCCGCTGCAACGTGCCTGCTCCAATTTAAAATGAGGGAATGCAGGCACCCTGCAGAGCCATGCGCTGGTTTCAGATTGCGCCGCCGGTACATGGCTGCCTGGCATCCTCTTGTTCCCTGGAGCTGAGGGCCCACTGTGCCAGCCCAACCGGGCCTCTACTGACCTGCGGGCCCCCGGGAAGTGCCCAATGGGTCAGTCCGCCCCTGTTGCAGTCAGATGTTTGTCATTATTCCAAGTTTTCAAAAACTAACTATGTCTAACACCACCTTATCTAGGGTTCATATTGTTAGTTTAATCCCAAAATGCACAACCTGACACTTTTATACATTAAATATTATCTGCCAATGTCTGCGTAATCCCATATATTTATTGTCTTGAAATTCCTGGAAGGCTTGCAATCATTTAGCTATAAGTTTTTATTTTCTACTCTTGACAATTCTTCTTAACATTTTGAATGCTCGGTTGGCATTGTAAATACATGATGCCACTCACCCATCAGACCTAAATCTTTTAAATGTTCATTATTACTGTTTTAATGTTTAAATTTATTGTCAGACCTTCCTAGTTTGTAATGGGGCTTATTCAGAGATCATCGAAATGATGCTGACATTTCGATGCTCTCCCATTCCTCGCACTTCGGGGAAATCAAAGTTCTCCACCCTGCGGTGAATTCAGCATTCACCGCAGGGTCCCCGGAGTGCAGGGAAAATCTGCTGCAAACCCGCTGCAATTCTGCCGCAAACCCGCTAAACACCCGCTGAAAACTCACCAAAAACCTGCCGCAAAAAACACACCGAACACGTCAGAAAAAGCTGATGAGCCGCTGATCACAGCGCTGACCAGCCTCTGGAAAAAGCCGACAAGCTGACGAATGTGGTAAAAAAAAACACAATATGATTGAAAGTGTCAAAATTGAAACGCGGTTTGCAAAAAAACTGCTTAACAAAAATGACTGGAGTTTACATACAGTATAAGATCCTATGAATGATAATAAAAAGGTCTGTTACAGAAAAAAGAAAAAGCACTTTTAGAAAAAGGAAAAAAAAATTGCCTAAAAAATCCCGAAAAATGCCTAAAAGATCCTAATAAAATCTATAAATAGACCTTTTACTGCAGATTAAAATAATAAACGGTTTATTAGATATTGGGTAATAACGGGTGCTCTCTGGTTCCCCACACATCGGGGAATCAAATTCCCCTGACCCTGCAGTGAATTCAGCATTCCCTGCAGGGTCCCCGAAGTGCAGGGAATGGATCTGAAAATCCCTCAAAAAAACGGCGATAACCTGCCGATAAGATCCAAAAAAATCGGATCGCTCTGAAACGCCACAGGAAACCCGCCAAACATACCCAACGTATGCATCTGAAAAAAGCCAACATTCCACCGAACACAGCGCCGACCAGCTGCCGGAAAAAGTCGACAAGCCAACAAACGGGGTAAAAAAAAAACAAACATTGAAAATTTCAAAATTTTAAACACTGTTTGCAATAAACCTACTGGACAAAAATGTCTGGAATTAACATATAAGGTTCTGTGAATAATAATAAAAAGGTCTGTTACAGAGAAAAAAACGCGATTTAATATAAAAATCAGAACAAAATTTGGCCGCAAAATGCCTAAAAATATCTTTAAAATATAGAAAAGAGACTTTGTGCTGTAAAGTAAAAGAATAAACGATTTAAAAGATATTGACTAAAAACGGGATTATTTTTTAAAATTGATACCTATGGGATTCACCTGAATAAACCTGCCGAATGAAACTTCTGAACATCAGGGCATTTCACTGACATTTCTCTGCTGTTCGGTGTCTCTGAATACATTAACCATTGCTTCTCTATAGGGATTTCACTGCCGTCAAACAGGCACCGTATTTTGCTGGCAATTCGCAAAATTTGGCCAACTGCCTGCTTTGTGAATAGCTGAATGGCCCCGAAATGGCAGCGTACGGGGGAAATTCACTGTTCAGTGCAATTTCGAGGCCAGTTTGGCTCTTTGTGAATAACCCTGTGTGACTAAAACTAAATTAAAATTTGCTGTCAAAATAAACATTGGTTCTAATATAGCATGTCAGCTTGCAACAGCTTTCGGTAGTCAGGGAACCACATTAGCAAATGCAAAACTAACAAAAAGACTCAGTTTGAATTGTCCAGTCCTTCAAGAAGTCTCTGAAAATGCATTACTTTAGAGAAGCCTATCAGCTCACTCCATACTCCCCCACTGCCATTTCCTGCTCCTCTTCCCATTCAGCCCTCCTGCAACCAGCCACTTCACTTACCCTATTCACCCTCACCTAATGGGTCACCATTAGATTGTAAGCTCTTGAGCAGGGTCCTCTCTATTTCTGTTCCATGTGTGTAACATGTATGTATATTTGTTATCCTGTCTCTACCATTGTACAGCGCTAAGGAATTTATTGGCAATTTGTAAGTATTTGTAACTGTAAGATAGTATAATGTACAGAAATTCTACGTACAGTGATGAAGTATTAGAATGAACTCACAGGTATATTGTGCAAATAAGGGGTTTATATAAAGTAAGTTGACTAACATGTTCTAGATTTATTAGTCTATTCATTCTGAGAGTAATGCAACATTATGTTAAAAATGAAGTGATTGCTAATTAAAAAGGATTCCATGACAATTGTTTTAACTAAGTGCAGTGCCTCCAGGTACGGAGCTTGATTTAATGCAGATGTGCACAAATGGATTTAGGACAAGGGCGCTTCCTTTTCAAAGATCTATCCAGGCTAACTCAGATGCATAATTAATCATCACAAAATATGAAACAAGATCATTAAACTTCACTACCTAGAGCAGGGATGTCAAACTATGGCCGCTCAGATGCTTCGGAACTACAACTCCCACAATTCTCTCCTGGCCATCGATTGCATTCATAGAATTTTGGGAATTGTAGGCCATAGGCATCTGGGGGCTAGAGTTCGACATCTCTGATCTAGATGAAGACAAAATTTAAAAGCAAAAAAATAATACAGATAAATCAATTGGCAGGAGGTGAAATGCATCTTAAATAAATATACACATTCTAGGCTAAAGGCCTGTATATATATATATATATATATATTGCCCATAGGGACTGACACGTCGATGTAATAAAATAATCTTTGCTTTCTTTATTAAAAATTATTCATGCTTGTTACAAAACAATGGCAGGGAGAGAGCATCAAACAAAGAAAAGGAATCATATGTCTCAGGAATAAAAGTAAACTCCCCAAAAATCTATAGATAAATAATAAATAGTGTGATGGTGTAAACCATCTTTTTATAATATACATAGCCCAGTCACATATGTATATATGTCTACTAATATCACATTCCAGAATTCTCATGCAATTTATTCATACCCTCTGTTACCCATACCTAATAGAATTCCATACCTAACAAAATTCCATACCTAACATGATTCCATACGTAACATTATTCCATACCTAACAGAATTCCATACCTAGAATTCCAAACCAAACAGAATTCAATACCTTACATAATTCCATACCTTACATAATTCCATACCTAGAATTCCATATCTAGAATTCCATATCTAGAATTCCATACCTAGAATTCCGTACATAGTATTCCATACCTAACAGAATTCAATACCTTACATAATTCCATACCTAACAGAATTCAATACCTTACATAATTCCATACCTAGCAGAATTCCATACCTAGCAGAATTCCATACCTAACATTCCATACCTAACATAATTCCATACCTAACAGAATTCAATACCTAACAGAATTCCATACCTAATATAATTCCAAACCTAACAAAATGCCATACCTAACAAAATGCCATACCTAACAGAATTCCATAACAGAATTCCATAACCAACAGAATTCCATACCTAATATAATTCTATACCTACCAAAATTCCATACCTAATCGAATTCCATACCTAAAAAAATTCCATACTTAGAATTCCATACCTAACAGAATTCCATACCTAGAATTCCATACATAACAGAATTCCATACCTAACAAAATTCCATACCTAGAATTCCATACCTAACAGAATTCCATACCTAGAATTCCATACCTAACAGAATTCCATACCTAACAAAATTCCATACATAGAATTCCATACCTAATAGGTATGGAATTCTGTTAGGTGTCGAATTCTGTTAGGTATGGCATTCTAACAGAATTCCATACCTAACAAAATTCCATACATAGAATTCCATACCTAACAGAATTCCATACCTAACAAAATTCCATGCCTAACAAAATTCCATACCTAACAAAATTCCATACCTAACAAAATTCCATACCTAACAAAATTCCATACCTAGAAATCCATACCTAACATAATTCCATTCCTAACATAATTCCATACCTAACATAATTCCATACCTAACAAAATTCAATACCTAACAGAATTCCATACCTAATATAATTCCAAACCTAACAGAATTCCATACCTAACAGAATTCCATACCTAACAAAATGCCATACCTAGAATTCCATACCTAACAGAATTCCATACCTAATAGAATTATACCTAGAATTCCATACCTAATAGAATTCCATACCTAACAGAATTCCATACCTAGAATTCCATACCTAGACTTCCATACGTAACAGAATTCCATACCTAACAAAATTCCATACCCATCAGAATTCCATACCTAGAATTCCATATATAACAGAATTCCATACCTAAAGATCTTCCATACCAACAGAATTCCATACCTAGAATTCCATACCTAACAGAATTCCATACCTACCAAAATTCCATACCTAATCGAATTCCATACCTAACAGAATTCCATACCTAACAAAATTCCATACCTAGAATTCCATACCTAACAGAATTCCATACCTAACAAAATTCCATACCTATCAGAATTCCATACCTAGAATTCCATATATAACAGAATTCCATACCTAAAGATCTTCCATACCCAACAGAATTCCATACCTAGAATTCCATACATAACAGAATTCCATACCTACCAAAATTCCATACCTAATCGAATTCCATACCTAACAGAATTCCATACGTAACAAAATTCCATACCTAGAATTCCATACCTAACAGAATTCCATACCTAACAAAATTATACCTAGAATTCCATACCAAACATAATTCCATACCTAGAATTCCATACCTAACAGAATTCCATACCTAACAGAGTTCCATACCAAACAAATTATACCTAGAATTCCATATCTAATAGAATTCCATACCTAACAAAATTCCATACCTGTTAGGTATGGAATTCTATTAGGTATGGAATTCTAGGTATGGAATTATGTTCTATAGAATTCTAACAGAATTCCATATATAACAGAATTCCATACCTAGAATTCCATACCTACCAGAATTCCATATCTAGAATTCCATACCTAACAGAATTCCATACCTAACAAAATTCCATACCTAACAGAGTTCCATACCTAACAGAATTATACCTAGAATTCCATATCTAATAGAATTCCATACCTAACAGGTATGGAATTTTGTTAGGTATGGAATTCTATTAGGTATGGAATTCTAGGTGTGGAATTCTGTTATGTATGGAATTCTGTTAGGTATGGAATTCTAGGTATGGAATTCCGTTCTATAGAATTCTAACAGAATTCCATACATAACAGAATTCCATACCTAACAGAATTCCATACCTAGAATTCCATACCTAATAGAATTCCATACCTAACAGAATTCCATACCTAACAGAATTATACCTAGAATTCCATACCTATCAGAATTCCATACCTAACAGTTATGGAATTTTGTTAGGTATGGAATTCCATTAGGTATGGAATTCTATTAGGTATGGAATTCTAGGTATGGAATTCTGTTAGGTATGGAATTTTGTTAGGTATGGAATTCTAGGTATGGACTTCTGTTAGGTATGGAATTCTAACAGAATTGCATACTTAACAAAATTCCATACCTAGAGTTCCATACTGAACAGAATTCCGTACCTACCAAAATTCCATACCTTACAAAATTATACCTAGAATTCCATACCTAACAGAATTCCATACCTAGCAAAATTCCATACCTAACAAAATTCCATACCTAATAGAATTCCATACCTAACAGGTATGGAATTTTGTTAGGTATGGAATTCCATTAGGTATGGAATTCTGTTAGGTATGGAATTCTAGGTATGGAATGGAATTCTAGGTATGGAATTCTGTTAGGTATGGAATTCTTTTAGGTATGGAATTCTAGGTATGGAATTCTGTTAGGTATGGAATTCTAACAGAATTCCATACCTAGGTATGGAATTCTAGGTATGGAATTCTGTTAGGTATGGAATTCTAACAGAATTCCATACCTAGGTATGGAATTCTAGGTATGGAATTCTGTTAGAATTCCATACCTAGAATTCCATACCTAACAGAATTACATACATAGAATTTCATACCTAACAGAATTCCATACCTAACAAAATTCCATACCTAACAGAATTCCATACCTAACAGAATTCCATACCTAACAGAATTCCATACCTAACAGAATTCCATACCTAGAATTCCATACCTAGAATTCCATACCTAATAGAATTCCATACCTAACAGAATTCCATACCTAACAAAATTATACCTAGAATTTCATACCTAACAGGTATGGAATTATATTAGGTATGGAATTCTAGGTATGGAATTCTGTTAGGTATGGAATTTTAGGTATGGAATTCCGTTAGATATGGAATTCTAACAGAATTCCATACCTTACAAAATTATACCTAGAATTCCATACCTAACAGAATTCCATACCTAACAAAATTATACCTAGAATTCCATACCTAACAGAATTATACATAGAATTCCATACCTAACATAATTATACCTAGAATTCCATACCTAACAGAATTCCATACCTAACAAAATTATACCTAGAATTCCATACCTAACAGAATTATACATAGAATTCCATACCTAACATAATTCCATACCTAACAAAATTATACCTAGAATTCCATACCTAACAAAATTATACCTAGAATTCCATAACTAACAGAATTCCATACCTAGAATTCCATACCTAACAGAATTCCATACCTAACAGAATTCCATACCTAACAGAATTCCATACCTAACAAAATTATACCTAGAATTCCATAACTAACAGAATTCCATACCTAAAGAAATTCCATACCTTATAGAATTCCATACCTAACAGGTATGGAATTTTTTTAGGTATGGAATTCTATTAGGTATGGAATTCTAGGTGTGGAATTCTGTTATGTATGGAATTCTGTTAGGTATGGAATTCTAGGTATGGAATTCCGTTCTATAGAATTCTAACAGAATTCCATACATAACAGAATTCCATACCTAGAATTCCATACCTAGAATTCCATACCTAACAGAATTCCATACCTAACAGAATTCCATACCTAACAGAATTCCATACCTAACAGAATTCCATACCTATCAGAATTCCATACCTATCAGAATTCCATACCTAACAGTTAATGGAATTCCATACCTAACAAAATTCCATTAGGTATGGAATTCTATTAGGTATGGAATTCTAGGTATGGAATTCTAGGTATGGAATTCTAGGTATGGAATTCTGTTAGGTATGGAATTCTAACAGAATTGCATACTTAACAAAATTCCATACCTAGAGTTCCATACTGAACAGAATTCCGTACCTACCAAAATTCCATACCTTACAAAATTATACCTAGAATTCCATACCTAACAGAATTCCATACCTAACAGAATTCCATACATAGGTATGGAATTCTGATATGTATGGAATTCTGTTAGGTATGGAATTCTGTTAGGTATGGAATTCTAGGTATAATTTTGTAAGGTATGGAATTTTGGTAGGTACGGAATTCTGTTCAGTATGGAACTCTAGGTATGGAATTTTGTTAGGTATGGAATTCTAACAGAATTGCATACTTAACAGAATTCCATACCTAGAATTCCATACCTAACAGAATTCCATACCTAGAATTCCATACCTAAAGAAATTCCATACCTAGAATTCCATACCTAACAAAATTCCATACCTAACAAAATTCCATACCTAATGGAATTCCATACCTAACAGAGTTCCATACCTAACAAAATTCCATACCTGTTAGGTATGGAATTCTAGATATGGAATTTTGTTAGGTATGGAATTTTGCTAGGTATGGAATTTTGCTAGGTATGGAATTTTGCTAGGTATGGAATTTTGCTAGGTATGGAATTTTGCTAGGTATGGAATTCTGTTAGGTATGGAATTCTGTTAGGTATGGAATTCTAGGTATGGAATTCTGTTAGGTATGGAATTCTGACAGAATTCCATACCTAGAATTCCATACCTAACAAGATTATACCTAGAATTCCATACCTAACAGGTATGGAATTTTGTTAGGTATGGAATTATATTAGGTATGGAATTCTGTTAGAATTCCATACCTAACAGAATTCCATACCTAACAGAATTCCATACCTTACAAAATTATACCTAGAATTCCATACCTAACAGAATTCCATACCTAGAATTCCATACCTAACAGAATTCCATACCTAGAATTCCATACCTAACAGAATTCCATACCTAACAGGTATGGAATTATATTAGGTATGGAATTCTGTTAGAATTCCATACCTAACAGAATTCCATACCTTACAAAATTATACCTAGAATTCCATACCTAACAGAATTCCATACCTAACAGAATTCCATACCTAACAGAATTCCATACCTAACAGAATTCCATACCTAGAATTCCATACCTAAAAGAATTCCATACCTAACAAAATTCCATACCTAATGGAATTCCATACCTAATGGAATTCCATACCTAACGGAATTCCATACCTAACGGAATTCCATACCTAACGGAGTTCCATACCTAACAGAGTTCCATACCTAACAGAGTTCCATACCTAACGGAATTCCATACCTAACAAAATTCCATACCTAGCAAAATTCCATACCTAGCAAAATTCCATACCTAACAAAATTCCATATCTAGAATTCCATACCTAACAAAATTCCATATCTAGAATTCCATACCTAACAAAATTCCATATCTAGAATTCCATACCTAACAGGTATGGAATTTTGTTAGGTATGGAATTCCATTAGGTATGGAATTTTGTTAGGTATGGAATTTTGTTAGGTATGGAATTCTAGGTATGGAATTCTTTTAGGTATGAAATTCTAGGTATGGAATTCTGTTAGGTATGGAATTCTGTTAGAATTCCATACCTAACAGAATTCCATACCTAGAATTCCATACCTAAAAGAATTCCATACCTAGAATTCCATACCTAACAAAATTCCATACCTAATGGAATTCCATACCTAACGGAATTCCATACCTAACGGAATTCCATACCTAACGGAATTCCATACCTAACGGAATTCCATACCTAACGGAATTCCATACCTAACGGAATTCCATACCTAACGGAATTCCATACCTAACAGAGTTCCATACCTAACAGAGTTCCATACCTAATGGAATTCCATACCTAACAAAATTCCATACCTAACAAAATTCCATTCCTGTTAGGTATGGAATTCTAGATATGGAATTTTGTTAGGTATGGAATTTTGCTAGGTATGGAATTTTGCTAGGTATGGAAATCTGTTAGGTATGGAATTCTAGGTATCATTCTGTTAGAATTCCATACCTATCAGAATTCCATACCTAACAGAATGATACCTAGAATTCCATACCTAACAGAATTCCATAATACCTAACAGATTTCCATACCTAGCAAAATTCCATACCTAACAAAATTCCATATCTAGAATTCCATACCTAACAGGTATGGAATTTTGTTAGGTATGGAATTCCATTAGGTATGGAATTTTGTTAGGTATGGAATTCTAGGTATGGAATTCTGTTAGGTATGGAATTCTAGGTATGGAATTCTGTTAGGTATGGAATTCTGTTAGGTATGGAATTCTAGGTATCATTCTGTTAGGTATGGAATTCTGATAGGTATGGAATTCTAACAGAATGATACCTAGAATTCCATACCTAACAGAATTCCATAATACCTAACAGATTTCCATACCTAGCAAAATTCCATACCTAACAAAATTCCATATCTAGAATTCCATACCTAACAGGTATGGAATTCCATTAGGTATGGAATTTTGTTAGGTATGGAATTCTAGGTATGGAATTCTGTTAGGTATGGAATTCTAGGTATGGAATTCTGTTAGAATTCCATACCTAACAGAATTCCATACCTAACAGAATTCCATACCTAGAATTCCATACCTAACAGAATTCCATACCTAACAGAATTCCATACCTAACAGAATTCCATACCTAGAATTCCATACCTAACAAAATTCCATACCTATCAGAATTCCATACCTAACAGAATGATACCTAGAATTCCATACCTAACAGAATTCCATAATACCTAACAGATTTCCATACCTAGCAAAATTCCATACCTAACAAAATTCCATATCTAGAATTCCATACCTAACAGGTATGGAATTCCATTAGGTATGGAATTTTGTTAGGTATGGAATTCTGTTAGGTATGGAATTCTAGGTATGGAATTCTGTTAGAATTCCATACCTAACAGAATTCCATACCTAACAGAATTCCATACCTAACAGAATTCCATACCTAGAATTCCATACCTAACAAAATTCCATACCTAACAGAATTCCATACCTAACAGAATTCCATACCTAACAGAATTCCATACCTTACAAAATTATACCTAGAATTCCATACCTAACAAAATTATACCTAGTATTCCATACCTAACAGAATTCCATACCTAACAAAATTCCATAACTAACAAAATTATACCTACAGGGTTATTCAAAGAGATTCGAAAAGTCACCGCACATTCGGTGACTTTTCGTTCTGTTCAATTCGGTTCCTTTTGCCGATCCCATTTCGGTGACCCTGCGGTGTATTCAGCAAGCACCACAGGGCCCCCGAATTGCAGGGAAAAGCTGCCGCTAACCCGACGAAAACTCACCGCAAAACTCACCGAATGCATGCCGAAAACCCCCAAAAACATCTGGATTAACCTGCCGAAAACCACGGAAAAAGCCCGAGCAGGAGCCGATCGCACACAGTTGAAGCAGCCGAAGCAGCTGAGACCGCAGACGAGGGAGGTGAATAAATTAGCAAAATAGTTTGAGTGAATCCGTGAAAATGAAACGCTGTTTGCAAAGAAGCTACTGAGCGAAAATGTCTGAAATTTACACAGGAGGTCCAGGGAATGATAATAAAAAGGGCTGTTACAGAAAAACTAAGTAAACTTTAAAACAAATTTAAAAAAAAATCTGACTTTTAAAAAACAAAATTCAGAAAAATGCTTAAAGTATCCTAAAAAATCTATAAATAAAGAAACTCTTTACTGCAGAATTTTATAATGAACGGTTTATTAGATACTGAATTAAAACGGGAATATTTTTAACATTGAAGCCTATGGGATTCTCCTGAATAAACTTGCCGAATGAAACCACCGAATGGCAGAGCATTAGAGGAACCTTTCACTTCTGGTTTGTGTTCTCTGAATAGTCGAAGCAGTGCTTTTTATGGGGATTTCACTGCCCTCGAACAGGCACCGAACAGGCACCGTATCTGCAGGCAATTCGCCGAATTGCCTGCTCTCTGGATAGCCGAATGGCCAGGAAAGGTAACCGAACGCAATTCGGATCTCTTTGGATAACCCTGCTATAATTCCATACCTAACAGAATTCCATACCTAGCAAAATTCCATATCTATCAGAATTCCATACCTAACAAAATGATACCTAGAATTCCATACCTAACAGAATTCCATACCTAACAGATTTCCATGCGTAGCAAAATTCCATACCTAACAGAATTCTATACCTAGAATTCCATACCTAACAGAATTATACCTAGAATTCCATACCTAATAGAATTCCATACCTAACAGGTATGGAATTTTGTTAGGTATGGAATTCTATTACGTATGGAATTCTAGGTATGGAATTCCGTTAGAATTCCATATCTAACGGAATTCCATACCTAACAGAATTCCATACCTACCAAAACTCCATATCTAACAGAATTCCATACCTAACAGAATTATACCTAGAATTCCATACCTAACAGAATTCCATACCTTACAAAATTATACCTAGAATTCCATACCTAACTGAATTCCATACCTAATAGATATTCGTACCTAATAAACATCAATACCTAATAAACATCCATACCTAACGCAAATATGTAAATATAGCATGTAGAATCTTTTGGACCTATTCTGAGAGAACAGGAAAAGAAATAAGCCTATATACAAGATCATTCACAAAAATAGTCATAGAATATTTAAAGAGTTACTCAAAGCATACAAAAGGCAGGTAGGAGCGACCATAGGGGTATTCGGGTATAAGAGTAGAGGTATAAGAGCTTTGAGTAGACTATCATTTCTAGGGGCTATGAGTTAGGGTCAACCGAAACAAAAACCTTGATCAATTAAATATTTTTGTTGACATGTAAGAGTTTGCTTTTCCAGAAGATCATTTTTTTGTATTTGTCAAGGTACAGTTAAAATAAATTGAGAAAATTCAGCTTATTGAGCCTTATACTTTGTCATTGACAAGGGCAAACACAAAGGTTGATGCTTATCTCGCTTCTTTAATTTGCGTGGCTGATGTTTGTAGTTTGGGAGTAAAACAGGCTAAATGGAAGCTGATTCAGTTGGCTAATCTACCCTTTATTCTTCGGCCCAACCCCACTTTTTTTGTTGGAATTAACCTGTACTGTTTGCTACAAACGTGGTCTTGCCACGCTACCAAATGTAGACGTTTCTTACGATATTTTATCTGCAGTTTATAGTTATGGCAGAAATTGTTTCATTTTAAATTCAAGATGCTACTGACACCAACAATGTGGGAATATGTTCAAATGCGGGGAAGACACTTCTAGAATATGACTACCACTAAGGCTAATGTCAAATGAATGCAGTCTGAGCGCACTCTGTGTGTGCGTGCACAACGGACAGACGTACAGACAGAAGATACTGTAGACACCATACGGTCCGTTTTTCTTGACAGACGTAGAAAAGGAAATGGGAATTATGGGAAACAAAATTAATATGAAAAATTATACAAATTGGAAAATATGAAAAGCCATTGTGTGTGTCAAGGTGCTGGATGTCGCAAATGCGCTGCGTCTGACATCTCCTCATCACTTACACAGAACACTATGCGGACGTGGTACACTCTGCGCGTCCATCCTAGAGGTTTTACGTTCTTGCCTAAATTGCATCCGTTTGCCATCTGCGTGGTGCGTCCGGACTTCGGTGCGCACGTACATCGTGTGTGGGTCTCTATTGATCATGATTCTAGGCTACGACAGACGTTAAACTGTGCGTTCGTCTGACACGGACTTAAGGCCTCCTAAAGCATCAGTAACAGTTTAACTACCTGGCAGACCTGTTCCACCGAATATCTACTGGATCTTCTGCCGATCAGGAAGACGATTAGATGGTGAAGTGGAAACCTATGAATATATTGGTAGGCAAATTGAGTGAATATATAAGTGGCTTTTTCAGGTGCTAGTAGGAAATGTTTGACAGAAGTTGACAAATACACTGTAGGGTAGAACATAAGTGTGGAACTCAAAGAATTTTTTTTAGGCTAAAAAAAGACTTCAACTCCTTTAGTTGGGTTTTACAGCAGAATATACACAGACACAGAGCATACCCAGAGAAGGAACAAAATAACAAATGGGACAACACACACAGGGGATAGACAGCGTAAAAGTAAAACACATTCTATAATTAACATACTTAATAGTCTTACCCCACACATGCGCTTGTTTTTTCTTATAATGCAAAATTTTTATTTCAACAACAAGTAATACAAAGAAAAGTAGAGCAAATCAGCATAAATGAGAATGTAACAGGGTATATCAAGCAAAATCAAATTCCGTGAACAAGACAATTACCATATGCGTAAAATACCGTAATACAAGCATATACCGCTAATTATTCTTGCATATAAATCAGTTCAAGGGATGTGAGATCAATCACCAAACTATTAGGCCGCTCATAAGACGTAGAACCTGTCTCACTGGCAGTGCTTTCGATACTAGCTAGGTAAGGTAAATTCAAGAATGTGAAGTATCAACGAGAACAGAGAAAGATCCAAGAAGACATATGACACACATTAGAAAAGAAGGTGGTGGAGAAGAAGTGGGAACGAAAACAAGGGTGTCGGCGAGAGGTAATACTGAGAAGTAAAGATAAAAATGAGAATAAGAAAAGTGAAGCAAAAGAAGAGATATAGAGGAGGTGAACGAAGAGAGTGAGAGAAGAAGAAAAGAAAAAAAGGGGGGGAGGCCAGGGAATCATAAAAGTAAGAGTGGGGTGGATGAAATCAGGTAGACATTAAACAGATCATCTCCTCATCCGTACGCAGGGGGCAAATATAGTAAAGATTTTTAAGCAGCTGTCAATGAACTCTTACCGTCCCATACTTAACCTACTACTCTACACCATCTCAGGTTTTCATATGTAAATCTTGCCTAGGTTTTAAAGTAGCATGGTTCATATCATATATTATTTTATCAGTAAAGATATCACTGAACCCCTAACCCGAACGAAAGCTGGTCAGTGTTTGGGATGATTGGGAATTCAGTTTCCCGGCAAAAATGTTAGTGGAACAACACTAAGTGAACAAAGGTATTAAGACACCTGACGTTACACCAACAGGGACTTTTATGACACAACATTCAAAATCCGTAAACATTAATATGGAGTTGATTCCCTTTTTGCAGCTATAACAGCTTCCACTCTTTTAGGAAGGCTTTCCACAAGATCTTGGGGTGTTTCTGTGGGACTTTTTGCCCATTCATCCAGTAGAGCATTTTTGAGGTCAGGCACTGATGTTGGATGAGAAGTAGGGATGTGCACCAATTTTTTTTTCGGTTCATTTCAGATCGGCTCGTTCGGGTTTTTAAAATTCTCGTCTCGAATCGTTTCTCACAATTTTCGTTTTGGTTCACTTCTTTGTATCGACTTTTTTTCGTGATATCGGAAATTTTCAGTATTTTCAGATCGTCTGTTCTCTTCATTTCAAAGTGTCTATTCGTTTTTGGTATTTCGGTCGATACGATAATTCTGCCGATTCTATTGTTTTTTTATGAAAGATCCTTTTTTTCTTATGAATATGCATTGCACAACTTTATTTAATCATATTAAATTGGTATGAAAGGAAAAAAATGAACAAATGATTTAAAAAATGCAAAAATACTGACCCAAATGGTCTGACTTAAAAAACAGAACCAAATGTTTTAAAATGGAAAAAAAGCTGTACAAAATTATCTGAAACGAAAAAAACCCAGAACAAATTAAATGATTTAAAACGAAAACAAAATAATTAATTAAAGCAGTATATGAATCTGCACACTGCTGGGCAGCACTTCTCTTCTCTGCAGTATAATTAATGCAGCATAGTTTTTTCAATTTAAAAAATTATTTGCGTCTTTAACTTTTTATTAAATATCTCTTAAACCATTTTTTAGTTTCATCTGCAGCAATATGCCATTTTTAAATTTATTTTTTAGGGTTTTTTTGGGCATTTGTTGGGAATTTTTGGGTTAATCTTTAGTGTTTCTAAATAATTTTAAACAAAACTAGGCTTTATTCCTCCATACCCTTTCAATGTAAAAAATTATTTGCGTTTTTAACTTTTTATTAAATATCTCTTAAAACATTTTTTAGTTTCATCTGCAGCAAACAGATATTTTTTTAGTTTAATTTTTAGCATTTTTTTAAAAAATTTCAGGAATTTTTTGGGTTAATCTTTAGGTTTCCTTTTTTTTTTTATAATTCTTTATTTTCCAGTTTTCAAAGACAAAAAGGGCATCATATCACAAAAACACAATTTTAGAGACTGCTACTGGTTAGCCCTGAGGAGCCCCTGCCAGAAGACCGCAGGGGAGGGACCCCGAAGAGGGGGGAGAGGAAGAAATAATAAAAAGATCAAAGAAACACAAACAAAGAGGAAAAAGAAAGAGGAAGAGACCTCATAAGAAGGGGAGGAGGGGGGAGGGGATAGGGTGCCGCCCCAAAGGAGTACATAACCCAGGTATCACATCCCGCCAGAAAATCAAACAGTCCAGCCCTCAACCCACATCAAACTCCAACCAGGGGTCCCAGATCTTGCTATATTGGGGCATGGTATCATGTACAAGAGCCGATAAACGATCCATGTCCATATTATCTCTAATCTGAAGTTGCACCTGCGCCATAGACGGAAGGGACACAGATCTCCAGCCTTGGGCCACCGCTCTCCTAGCTGCCAAGACCATCTTATGCAACAGCTTATTCTCCGGTCTCGATAGGGCGTCCTGGGTGCGGTGAAGAAGGAATGCCCATGGGTCGAGAACCACTCCACACTGCAGGACCTCTTGAATGAGAGCATGAATCTGGAGCCAAAAGCGTCGTATCAGGGGGCACGTCCACCACATATGGTAAAACGAGCCCTTAGTGCCGCAACCTCTTCAGCATAAGTCAGAGGAAGACCCGTCCATGTGAGAAAGCTGTGAGGGGGTAACATACCAGCGAAACAACATCTTGTAAGCCTGTTCCTGGTGGGCCACATTGATGGAGCAGTGTGCCACATTGTCCCAAATATCCTCCCATTCTTCACTGGGCAGTGCATCCCCCACATCTCGCTCCCAGCGTGCAACATAAGTTGGGTCCCCCCATATCGGAGAGCCTGAACAGAGGGAGACATAAAGCGAGGAGATCATTGATTTCGTGATGCGAGCGTCATTACATCGAGCCTCAAACGCCGTCAAGGAAGACGTGGCGGCCGTACGGACTTCTGGCGTCCGCGCATAATCCATGACCTGCAGGTAGCGAAAGAAGTCCGCCGGTCCAACCGGACCTCTGTGTCGAATGTTCGCAAACTGAAGCGGTGCACCCGCTGAGTAGAGGTGGTGGATCCTCTGAAGGCCCAAGTCCTCCAGAATCGCAAAAGGGCGAGGGCATAGGCCCGGTGGAAACTTTCGGTTGCGGAGAAAAGGCATCATAGCTGAATGTTCTTTAGCAAAAGCAAAGCGACGGTTCACAGTGTCCCAAATTCGAAGAGAGTTAATGGTAGCAGTGCAGGTGGAGCGAAGGATTGGACGATAGGTTTTGGGAAGCCAAAAATAGAATTGTGGCAAGTCAGGAGCAAAGAGATGCGACTCCAAGTCCGCCCATCGGTGCGTACCAGGTGGTGCATGAAAGGTAACAAACTGTGCTAGTTGGGCAGCATGATAATATTGTAACAAACTCGGAACTCCCAAACCTCCCACCGCCCTCGGTCTATGTAACACCCTTCTAGCCACCCTGTGCCGTTTATTATGCCAGATGAACCGGTCCACATGGGACTGTAGATGCGCCAACGAGGCCGGAGGGACAGGCACCGGGAGGGTTTGGAACAAGTACAGGATTCGGGGGAGTAGGTTCATTTTTACGCTAGCAATACGACCCACCCAGGAGACATTAAAGGCATCCCATATGTCCATATCAGCTATAAGACGTTGGATCAGTACATCATAGTTAGCTCTAATCATTGCTGCGGGATCACTGGTCAGCTTCACTCCCAGATATGTGAGAGAAGAAGTGGAGAAGTGAAACCCCGTGAGGAGACGCAACCGTTCGACCTCAGTTTTCGGTATGCCCACTGGCAACGCGCAAGATTTATCTATATTGATCTTAAACCCAGAAACTGCCGAGAAATCACGAAGAAGGGAAAGCAAACGGGGCACTGAATGGACCGGGTCCGTGATGGTCAGGAGAAGGTCGTCCGCGTACGCTGACACCAGGAATTCCTCCCCACCAACCTGTAAACCCGTGATGGACGTGGAGGACCGTAATTTATCCAGTAGGGGCTCAAGGGCTAGAGCGAAGAGCATGGGTGACAGGGGGCAACCGTGTCGCGTTCCGTTACCTATGGGGAAAGATTCCGGGGAGGCCCCCGTGGTGATTATTTTTGTAAGGGGGGAGTTATAAAGGACCCGGATAGCTGCGCAAAAGCCAGGGGGAAATCCCCAGTGCTCCAGTAGGTGAAATAAATAAGGCCAGCCCACCCTATCGAACGTCTTCTCCGCGTCCAAAGAGAGGAGCAGAGAAGGCGTCCCCGTCGCGCGAGCTCTCTCGATCAGGACCACGTTTCTCCTTGTATTTTCGTATGCCTGCCTCGTGGGAATGAACCCGACCTGGTCCGGGTGAATAATGGAGGGGAGAAGTGCTCCTAGTCTGTTGGCCAGAATTTTCGTAAATATCTTATAATCAACATTCAATAAAGAGATCGGTCTATTATTGTGGGGAAAGGAAGGATCTTTGCCCTCTTTAGGGATCAAAATCACATCGGATCGGAGGAAATCCGGAGGCACCGACCGTCCCTCCAAAATTCCATTGTATAGTTTAACTAGATATTTGCTCAAGTGGGGAGAGAACTTTTTATAATAAAAAGCTGTAAATCCGTCCGGGCCAGGGGCCTTATGGGGTTTCATTTGTTTAATCACTGATGCCACTTCGGCCTCAGAGACCTCTGACCCCAACCCCTCCAGCAAGAGGGGGGGGAGCTCCGGGCCCTTCCACGTGGCCAGGAACCCCCGCACCTCCCGCACATGGTCCGGATTTCGGAGGGAGTGATCCGGGGAGTGGTTATATAATTGCTTAAAGTATGCAGTAAAAATCTGGTTTACCTCACTGGGGATAGTAGTGATCGAACCCTGGGGCGTGTGGGCCGAAGTCACCAATTTGGATCTAGTTTGGTTCCTCAACTTGCGCGCTAACATGGTGTGTGCCTTGTTAGAATATTCATAAAAGGTCCGCCTGGTCCAAGCTAAGGACCGGGCCACATCCGTCAGTAGGGCAGACCGGAGTTCCCGGCGTACTGTTGCCAGGGCATCAAAATCAGCCTGAGAGTGAGAGGACTTGTGCGCTGTTTCCCGGTCAGCCAGCCTCTCCTGAAGTTCCACCAGCAGACGCATCCTCTCCCTCTTTAGCCTGCTACCTATCTGAATCAGGTGGCCTCGTATGACCGCCTTATGGGCCAGCCACAAGGAGTCAGGTCCAATATCGTCTAGGTCATTCTCCTCAAAGTATCTGTCCAGGTGGGCAGACACTTCTTCCATCACTGCAGCCGATTGTAAGATGGAAGAATTGAGGCGCCAGGACCAACCCGAGCGAGTTCCCGGTAGTCTCACCCATACAGACACGGGCGCATGGTCAGACCAACTAATTGAGCCGATCGCCGTGCGGGTAGTCAATGGGACCGTCCTGGCCGGCAACAAGAACAGGTCTATCCTTGAGTATGAGGAGTGGGGGTGGGAATAAAAGGAGAAATCGTGGTCCCCTGGGTGATGGAGTCGCCAAATGTCGAGCAGCTGCGTGTTGTGTATAAACCGAGCTAGCAGCGCATCTTGAGGAGATACCGTAATTCTGGTACCTAGCGCTCCTGATTTCCTGTCAATTGCTGGCGCTGGGGCCTCATTAAAGTCCCCCCCCATGACCAAAAAGGAACCTTCCGTTAGCTGTAGGAGCGTCGTAAGATGGGCCCAGAAAGAATCTTCCGGGGTGTTGGGGGCATAGACATTCAGCAAAGAGATAGCCACATTATTAACCGTCCCCCGGATTAGGATATACCTGCCATCATCATCTCTATCCACATGTTGAACCGTCATCTGGCATGATTTATGTAGTAAAATCGCAACCCCCCGGCGTTTACCAGTGCAGGAAGCGAAAAAGGAGCGTGGAAAGGTGCGGTCCGTGAGGCTGAACTGGCGTGCCCGGGCAAAATGCGTTTCCTGCAGGAATGCTATTTGACATTGTGCGCGTTTTAATTCTCGGAGGACCAGTCTCCTCTTCGTAGGGGAATTCAGTCCCTTAACATTCTGGGACAATATATGGCATTCAGGAATCATGAGTGGAGTGGAGGGGAACGCCACGGGCAGGCCAGATCAGGTACATAGGACAGGGCGGCACCCCTGAGGATCCCGATGGGGGGAAGGGAGACTGGGAGGTGAGGGAGGGGAGGAAAAGAGGAGAGAAAAGAAGAAGACACATAAAAGAAAAAATGAAAGAAAAAACTTCCGGACTTATCCATTGCCGGAACGACCATGGGGATGGTCAGACAGAAAGGAGACGCGACCCTGGTTGAAGACCAGTAGGATCGCAGAACGGACGTCACCGAGCAGGCACCGGAGCATGAGAAAACGACCTAATAACAATGTTACAGAACTTTACATCAACAACAGTATCCCCACCATTATCATGAACATTGGTAGCCTAACATTACGGGGTTAAAGAGCAATTGGTGAACATTCACAACTCAACTAATGCAACCACCTGATACCTTGTGGGCAAAAAAAAAGAGAAAAATATCAAGATCACCGCCGAGGTTTCCCCATCTTCTCAGCCGGGATCCCTGTCCCCCTCCTCTCGAATCCGTGAGGGTACCTTCTCCCAGTGTGATGTCAGCTGAGGTGCTGGGGAGGGGGACGAGAACAGGTTACCAGCGTCCGGTAAAGGAGGGCAATCCAGGCGGGTGAAGAATTGCTGCGGGTCAGAATGTAGGGTTAGAGTTGAGGTTTTACCACCAGCGAAGGCCAAGAGCTTGAACGGAAAGCCCCAGGCATAGCGGATGTTATGACGGCCCAGGTGGGCTGTGATGGGGCGCCAGGCCCTTCGACGCTGCAAGGTCTCCGGTGCCAGATCCTGAAACAGGGCAAGCTTTACTTCTTCATACACCAGATCCACGTCTCTGCTTTTTCGCATGACTTCCTCCTTAACTGTATAATAATGAAGTCGAAATAGGACATCACGAGGTTGTTGGGAGTCAGCCCGGGGAGCTCTCAGGGCTCTGTGAATCCTGTCCATGAGTAACCTGGCTGGTGGCACCTCTGGTACCAAGCGTTTAAGAAGGCCCAGCACCGTCTCGTGTAGCTCCCGTGGTTGTACCGACTCGGGCAATCCCCGCAGACGTATGTTGTTGCGGCGGGATCTGTTGCCGACATCCTCAAGAGCAAGTTCCATACGGTCCATGCGGTGAGATAACGTGTCAGTAGTGCGCACCAGTGCATTGTGGGCCGCCACGAGGTCCCCCGTGCCTTCCTCCAGTTCCCCAATGCGTAGGCCCAAGGCCCCCACCTCCGCACGTACCTCCGTGGCTATTTTAGCTATGTCCAGTGCCAGACTCGCCTGCATGTCCCCCATCCTGGCCAGAATCTGAGATATATCAGCTCTAGACGCTGGTTGGGACCCTCCTGAGACCGAGTCCATGCCTGTGTCCTCGCTGCGGTTCCGGCCGCCATCTTGGCTGTCGTCCAGGCTGCGGCGCTGGAAAATTGGCGCCACTACTGGGGTCGGTGGATCCTGTTTTTTGCCCCCTCGGGTGGTTCCCGGCATGCTCCCGGTAAGGGGGGATCGAAATGGTGGGTCTAATTGATCCGTGTGCTGCTGCTGTGCTCCGGTTTGACGGCTAGGTGTGGGAGCTCCGGCTCGATCGGCGTCCAGACTCTGCCCCCAATCTTTAGGTTTCCTAACTATTTTTAAATGTCATAACGAGGTCTGTTTTATTCTTTGCTGAAATAGCCTGATGAAATGTTTCACTATTGGTGACGGTCCAAGGTTCAGCACCCTGGACAGTAGTGGATGGTGAAACACTTCATCTATTTTTTTTTCACATCGGGACATTGGATAGAGTAAGTCTGCCGTTAACCACATCAGCTGTGTTTTTTCTACACATCAGGACCTTGGATAGTAACAACTTGTTACTATCCAAGGTCCTGATGTGTAGAAAATAGACGGCTGATGTGGATAACGGCAGACTTACTCTATCCAAGGTCCCGATTTGAAAAAAAAATAGATGAAGTCTAATTTTTTCATCATCGGGACCTTGGATAGACTTCATCTATTTTTTTCAAATCGGGACCTTGGATAGATTAAGTCTGCCGTTATCCACATCAGCTGTCTATTTTCTACACATCAGGACCTTGGATAGTAACAAGTTGTTTCTATCCAAGGTCCTGATGTGTAGAAAATAGACGGCTGATGTGGTTAACGGCAGACTTACTTTATCCAAGGTCCCGATGTGAAAAAAATTAGACTTCATCTATTTTTTTTTCACATCGGGACCTTGGTAGTTTTGTTTAAAATTAGTTAGAAACCCTAAAAAGTAACCGAAAAATTCCTGAAAAAGGAAGGAGACTTTTATTTTATTGGTAGTATAGTATCAATATCTTGTACTGTTAGACTGGGGATTTAGGGAAAAGCGAATTAAATATTTAAAATAATATATTATTGATGTAGAAACGAAAGAAAGCACTGGAACAAGTGAAAAAAGTGACTGACATTACGAAATCAGAAACGGAACCGAAACGGACTTGAAACGATACGAAATTACGGAATCATCATGGAACTGAAAAATACGATGTCCAAAATGACTGAAATGGAACCAAAATCACAAATGAAACGAAAATGACTTGCGATTTTAAAAATTTTACGTCCATACGAAATAACAAAATTATTTCGTTTCGTATCGGAAATTATTTCGGATGTTGTGTATTTCGGTGCCAATCCGATTCGGAACATCGGACGAATCCAAAGCACCGAATCGGCCCATTTCGTGAAAAAAAGAATCGAAACGCACATCCCTAATGAGAAGGCCTGGCTCGCAATCTGTAGTCCAGTTCATCCCAAAGGTTGAGGTCAGAGCTCTATGCAGCCAGTCAAGTTCTTCCACGCCAAACTCATCCAACCATGTCTTTATGAACATTGCTTTGTGCATTAGGGCACAGTCATACTGGAATAGAAAAGGGCCTCCAACAAACTATTTCCTCAAAAATGGAAGAATAGGATTGTCCAAAATGTTTTGGTGTACAGAAACATTAAGACGTCCCTTCACTTAACATTGATTTCCATTCACTGGTGTCCATTAAATATCTAGCAAGGATGAAATTTCATGAACTGACTTATTGCAGAGGTGGCACCTATCACAGCACCACGTGTGAATTCTCTGAGGTCTTCAGAACAACCCATGTTTTTTGCAAATGTCTGTAAATGTTGACTGCCTGGCTAGGGGCTTGATTTTATACACCTGTCTCAATGGGTCTGATTGAAACACCTGAATTCAAGAATAAAAACTAACAGGTGTGTCCCAATATTTTTGTCCATATAGTGTATCTTCGCATGTGTTCCTGTGCAACTTTACTCCTTGTTTCCTCTCTCTTGTATTTGTTTCTGACTTTGTCTTGTGAAGAAAGATGTATTAAATTGCATTGAGATACGTTGAGTTTATCTCCTACAGTGCTTTGAGAGTAACTAATATACTAAAACAATTATACAAAACTATAAACATAACCAAACATGAGCAACAACTTTTATCCTCTTCTCTTTCCCATGGATGCATTGTTCATTTCTACTTTTATTTGTTTGTCTAGTCTAGAAACAACGAATGCATGAAATAGTGTAGTGATATTTAGTATGTTATTCCAACAGTGCTCTGAGGCTAACCTACAAAATTAAACACTGTAAAAGTGACGAAACATAATTCACACATAAGCTGTGTAGAATTTATTATTTGAGCCCAAGAGCCGGTACTGATATTTATTAGATTTACCACATTCTTTACTCTGGCCTCTTCCATCCCTTTTAGGCCGGGGTCAGACGAGCGTACTTGCGAGCGCGTACGTTCCTTCCACTCTGATACCTGAGTGCCACCTTGCTGAGTGCAATTAGTGCTCCTATGGAAGATCGCGCTTTGTATCCCCATCCTATGTCCGTCATAGCTTTTTGACGGGGAGGGTTTCAGCACATTTGGTGGTAGCACACGCAACTAGTGCACACAATGCACTGTGTGCTCCTCCCCGTCAAGCCGTCACAAAGTTACGATGGGCACAGGGAGGCTCAGTCACAAGGACGCATTCAGTGCGCTCGTGTGAACACAGCCTAAAAGGATGAACACTAAGCTTGCATCATATTTTTAACAAACCTATTAAATTACATACAGTCAGGTCCAGAAATATTGGGACATCGACAAAATTCTAACATCTTTGGCTCTATACACCACCACAATGGAGTTGGAATGAAACAAACACAATGTGCTTTAACTGCAGACTGTCAGCTTTAATTTGAGGGTATGTACATCCAACTCAGGTGAACAGTGTAGGATTTACAGCAGTTTGCAGATGTGCCTCCCACTTGTTAAGGGACCAAAGGTAATGGGACAAATGGCTTCTCAGCTGTTCCATGGCCAGGGTGTGTGATATTACCTAATTACCCCAATTAGAGTGTGCAGATAAAAGGCTCAGAGTTCATTTTAAGTGTGCTATTTGCATTTGGAATCTGTTACTGTCAACTCTCAAGATGAGATCCAAAGAGCTGTCACTATCAGTGAAGCAAGCCATCATTAGGCTGATGAAACAAAACAAAGACATCAGAGATATAGCAAGAACATTAGGCGTGCCCAAAACAACTGATTGGAACATTATCAAAAAGAAGGAACGCACCGGTGAGCTCAGCAACACCAAAAGACCCGGGAGACCATGGAAAACAACTGTGGTGGATGACTGAAGAATTCTTTCTCTGGTGAAGAAAACACCCTTCACAACAACAGTTGGCCAGATCAAGAACAATCTCCAGGAGGTAGGTGTATGTGTGTCAAAGTCAACAATCAAGAGAAAACTTCGCCAGAGTGAATACAGAGGGTTCACCACAAGATGTAAACCATTGGTGAGCCTCAAAAACAGGAAGGCCAGATTAGAGTTTGCCAAACAACACCTTACAAAGCCTTCACAGTTCTGGAACAAGATCCTATGGACAGATGAGACCAAGATCAACTTGTACCAGCATGATGGGAAGAGAAGAGTACGGAGAAGGAAAGGAACTGCTCATGATCCTAAGCATACCACCTCATCAGTGAAGCATGGTGGTGGTAGAGTCATGGCGTGGGCATGTATGGCTGCCAATGGAACTGGTTCTCTTGTATTAATTGATGATGTGACTGCTGACAAAGCAGCAGGATGAATTCTGAAGTGTTTCGGGCAATATTATCTGCTCACATTCAACCAAATGCTGCAAAACTCATTGGACGGCGCTTCCCAGTGCAGATGGACAATGACCCAAAGCATACTGCAAAAGCAACCAAAGAGTTTTTGAAGGGACAGAAGTGGAATGTTATGCAATGGCCAAGTCAATCACCTGACCTGAATCCCATTGAGCATGCATTTCACTTGCTGAAGACAAAACTGAAGGGAAAATGCCCCAAGAACAAGCAGGAACTGAAGACAGTTGCAGTAGAGGCCTGACAGAGCATCACCAGGGATGTAACCCAGGGCCGGCCCAAGCCACTGTGCTGCCTGGAGCAAAGGAGGAAATGCTGCCCCCCCAAAAAAAACCCACAAACAAGTGACATGTATGAGTGCATCAGAGCTCCACAGCAATAAATCTCACAGCAATGTGCGGTGTGTATGAGCGTATCAGAGCCCCAGACCAGCTCACACATGGATATATTGTCCCAGACCAGCTCATTCATGGATATATTGCCACCAGACCATCTCACACATGGATATATGCCCCCAGACCAGCTCACACATGGATATATTGCCAACAGACCAGCTCACACATGGATATATGCCCCCAGACCAGCTCACACATGGATATATTGCCCCAGATCAGCTGACGCATGGATATATTGCCCCAGACCAGCTCACGCATGAATATATTGCACCAGACCAGCTCACGCTTGGATATATTGCCCCAGACCAGCTCACGCATGAATATATTGCCCCAGACCAGCTCACGCATGGTTATATTTGCCTCCAGCTCATATGGGTATATTTGATGTGCCGGCCCACCATAGGTGCTGCCACAGCGCCGGCGCTAACAAGAAATAGTGCAGCGGCGATGGCGGGGCGGGCGTTCAAAAATTTGCCGCAGGCACATTTTCTGCGCCTGGAGCAAGCACTCCACTCTGCTCCATCGTCGGGCCGGCCCTGATGAAACCCAGCGTCTGGTGATGTCTATGCATTTCAGACTTCAGGCTGTGATTGACTGCAAAGGATTTGCAACCAAGTATTAAGAAGGGAAAGTTTGATTTATGATTATTATTCTGTCCCATTACCTTTGGTCCCTTAACAAGTGGGAGGCACATCTGCAAACTGCTGTAAGTCCTACACCGTTCACCTGAGTTGGATGTACATACCCTCAAATTAAAGCTGACAGTCTGCAGTTAAAGCACATTGTGTTTGTTTCATTCCAACTCCATTGTGGTGGTGTATAGAGCCAAAGATGTTAGAATTGTGTCGATGTCCCAATATTTCTGGACCTGACTGTAGTTGTCAAATTGTATTATGCTACAAAATTTGCCCTGTCTTGACTTGGATATCTTCAAAATCCTTTATTTGTAAGGAATGATTCTTTCAAGTTGATTTTTTATACATAAGGGCTGAAGCAACTAATCGATTAATCAACAGCTAATCGATAATGAAAATAGCTGGTCAATTAATTGGTCTGTATTCAGCACACACTGTTTAGAATCAGACTGAGTTAAACGTTAATAATCTCAGACAATACTTCAGAGCTGATTGGAGAAGACGTGCTGCTGCATTGCTCTGTATTATTTTGTTCTAGGGTTATGTTACACATCACCAGATGTATTTAGTTTACAACAGTAGCAGAACTATAGCACAGACCCTGGGGTGCTGCCACTGGGTGATTGGAGCTGTACTGCCGGCGATTTATCCTTACTTGGAGCTGGGGTCCTTTTTCACCACCCTGCCGTCCACTCATAATGCCAGAGCTGCCATCCCTCCCGTTTGGTCATGGTTCCTCCCCCCCAAACTCCCTGCCATACTCACATCCAGTCTCTTGCTCAAACTCAATCTCTCTCATCTCCAGTCCCGCCCCCATTACATTTATGAAATCATTTTAAAAGGTCACTCTATGCACCCTGACGACTGACATCACCATGTCTATACGAGTGCTCCTTGCAGCGTTCATTTGGGGAAAAAGCAGATGTGGGCTTGAGCTGTGCCGCAGCATTAATCCATCACTTTGACCAGTCACACGCGTTACTTCTGTGCAAATAGCACGCAAGTTATGTGAGATATGCAACATGTGTATGTACATATGAAAGTTATGTACACTACACAAATTGCATAAGAAAAGAATAGGGGAAAAGGGAGGGAGGGCTTGATTTTTTTTACCTAGTGTTCAATTTAAGTAAACAAAAAATATTTTTTATCCGATGAATCTATTAATCGAGAAAAATGTCGGTCAACTATTGATTATGAAAATAATCTGTTGATGCAAAACTAATCCACATGCATATAGCTCAAGAATATTTTTCATGCATGATGAATAAAGTCTTTTACTTTTAACAGCAACTTTCCTGTCTTATTTAAAACGTTATGCTTAATTTGAACAACTTACTTTCTATTCACCCCTCATACTTTATAATGAAACATCCTCTGATGCCTGACATTAGCAGAGGCCAATATTCAGTATGTCTTACACTTAAACCAGCTGGATGGAGTAGAGGTGACATCACTGCTCTATAACCGTGGAAACCCAGGTTCGAATTCCTGCCAGAGCACCTCTCCAGTAAGTGTCAAGACACCTTGGGCAAGACACCTGTAATGCTGGCGACACCAGACTAGAGTTGTAGCAAGGCTCTGGATCAGGTAAAAGCCCCTATAAGCAGAGATACCACACTTGGCAGCAATAACAGAAAATAACCACACTGGTTCAACTGGAGACATCTGCACAACAATACCATAGCGGCCCTATTCTGATAGGCCGGACCTTAGAATGACAGGATCTATTCTAAATGAAAAGGTTACCTTGAAGTCGTGCAGAGTCTTATAGCAAATGCAGATGTCAGGGTTCCCTGGAAACAGTACAGACAAGGAATACAGCATAGAATAGTCAAATAGAGAGAAGCTAAAGGTCATAACCAGAGAGAGTATGTAATACAGTATGCAGGAATCAAAACCGGGAGGGAAGTCGGCCAAGCCAAAAGATCAAAACCAGGTAATCACTCAGTATAACAGATAAACCAAATACAGCAACAGATAGAACTGAAAACTGAATAACACAGGAAAATAAAACAGGAACACAGTAACGGAGAGAACAGACAGGGAACAAAGACCAAAAATAACTAGAACAAAATATACATACTTGGAATAACAGAAATACAGCAGGGAGCTCTCAGGACACAGCTAGTACTGGAAACCAGGCAAAGCAAAGCAAAATGACAGAGCAATGTTCTATAGGCACATTGCTTTAATTAGGCAGGAGATCATGACAATGATCAACAGGTGAGCAGACTGCAGAAACCAATTAACCCCTGAACTGCAGACCAGAAACAGGAGGCTAAAACACCAGGCCTAAACAGGCTATACCAATACAGAGGGCAGGGGGACAGGGCTGGAACGACGAAACGTGACAACACCTAACGGTACATACTTGCCTACCACACAATACTGGCTGCGGAGTCTAGTGGTAACATCTCTACCCTTCGAGTGTGGAGAAGCAGTCAAAATACCATTCAGCACATCCCTCCAATACAACTGTGGAGAAGCAAGTCTCGACTTTACGAGAAGCGGGTTCAGCCTAACCTCCAGGTCGCTGCTCTACAGTCATGGAAGGCAGACTCGATCCCACTCAGAAGACGCCACCAGTGAGTGTCCTTGGGCAAGACACGTAACGATATGGATGCACCTACCTCACAAAATACTTGTATATCTCATAAACTTTAAGTTCCCTTGGCAACAGGGTCCCCCTGAATCAAGCCAATGTGTGGTATTCCAATGTATCAACTCCTTGTACATTGGTCATGTAAAGTGCTGCGGAATATGCGGCGCTATAAAAAATAAGGGATAATAATAATAAACCCACCCAGGCAATGGTCAGATTTGGGGTTGATTTATACATTGATAAATGAATCTGGAATGATGACAATAAGTTAGGTTCAGTAAAGTCTGCTGCTAGAGCTAGAATCAAACTGCCAGTTCTCAGAAAATGTGCAATTTAACATAATTAACCACATTGAGTGAGTTCCAATACATTCTCCCCATTGTACATATAGGAACTAGAACAGGAAACAGCTTAGAAGCACGATATGGTGGATATAATTAAAACGTAACTTTTAATAAATTGCCACTGAGAAGCTGCTGCCTTAACTCAGGCAGACACAAACTGACTAACAGATAAAGGACACATGACAAATAAAAAACTCAAAAAGGTTCACCTATAGCTGGGAGACAAAATGTTATTGAATAACCAAATTCTGAAACTAGCGCAAAAATATCCTGACAAAGTAGGAATGTGACCCTTCGTGGGTTCACGATAAATAGGAAAGGAGGAAAAGTTATTGCAGTAGTATAATCAGAGCGACAGCATAGCGAACGTATCCTGCATACAAAGTAACTAGTCCACCTGAACTGGACATATACAAGGAAACAGAGAGTGACCAGAAGCGCTTCAGATCAGTCCTCTCTGAAAGTAAAATTATTGCCATAGGAGACCAAAATCAAAAAAGTGGATTTAAAAATCACTCATCACCCATCACTCTACGTGTTTCGCCTACAGAGTGGCTTCCTCAGGAGTGTACTGGGAGTGATAATAAGTATAGTGTCTGTGAAGATACAGCAGAACTGACCATCAGCTTGAGAGGTTTTATAGTAACAGAGGTTGAAATCTCCTCATAGGGCTCCTCCCAATGGGGGCTGGGTTTGGGAGGAGGCCTTGGGTGATTTATGGTACTGGGCTGTGAATTAACCCTGTGATGCGGGATGTAAAAGCAGGTGCGAGGCCGTAAACATAATGCCTAGTATTACATATCCCTAATAAAGGAAGGCTTGGTTGTATGTGGTACCATATATATCTAAGAGAACATGGGTCCTATAATGAGAGAGTGGTGTGTTAAAGTTAACCCTTAGTGCCCAGTTCACCCAGTATTTGCTATAAAATGAGGTCCTATATAGTTAAATAGATTTGTTATTGAGCACCTCTCACCTCATCATTGCTGCTGATAGCAGTGCAGCACTGATAGGTTATTCATAAGTCATATTATCACTGTGGTGATATAAATACAAGTGCGTGGAGGAAGATACTCTTAATGTAAGAAGGGAGTAAAAGTAAACCCTTCAATGAGGCCATATGGCGACAAAGTCTTAAGTTTAAAGATCTGGTATGTTTCTCTTTGATGTAATCGCCTGTCCAGATCGCCTCCTCGGTCCCCTAAGGTGACTTTTTCAATTATCATAAACCGTATTTCATCAGACTTATTCTTATGGTGAACTCTCAAATGTCTGGATACCGGAGTTTCTCTTGGGTATCGCACTGATCTCACGTGTTCCATAATTCTTGTTATAAGCTTGCGGATCGTCTTGCCCACATAGAGTTTGCCATATGAGGAGATAAACCACACCTGATGTATTACATGCATATCCCTCTTTTACCGTAAATGTGAAAGAGTTCGCTGTGTCACAAAATTGGGCTGAGGATGGTGTAATGAATTTACATGCAATGCATGTTCCGCATTTGTGGGTACCAGGCTTTAGCTTAGGTTGCCAGTTGCCAGGGTGGGTAGGTCGAATTAGG
Source organism: Leptobrachium leishanense (assembly GCA_009667805.1). NCBI lineage: Eukaryota > Metazoa > Chordata > Amphibia > Anura > Megophryidae > Leptobrachium > Leptobrachium leishanense. Next base: position 415,393,599 of record CM019064.1, read on the forward strand.
CTCAGATGGCTGTGGCACAATTTATCCCTCAAATAACTAGAACAGCCAGGAAAAACATGAGGACTTAAACGTGGCTCAAAAACAGTAGCTATGTATAGATAATGAAGACATAAAAAGAAAGTGGCAGAAGCGAACATTATTTTCACACAAGAAAAACCTTGAATGAATTGTTACCAAAAATTAGGCTTGTGCACCGATTTTTTTTTCGGTTTGATTCGGTTCGATTTTTCAGATTTTTAAACTTTTCGATTCGGCTCGTTTCGACCGATTTCGGTTTCGATTCGATTCGGTTCGGCTCGTTTTTCGGGTACATTTTTTTTCGGAATATCGACCATTTTTCGTATTTTCGTGTCACTGTGCTCGGTTTTTGTATCGACTTTTCGTGATTTCGGAAATTTTCGTTTTTCGGAATTGTACATTTTTCGGAATATTGACCATTTTTCGTATTTTTCGTGTCACTTTCCTCGTTTTTTGTATCGACTTTTCGTTTTCGGAAAATTTTCGTTTTCCGAAAATTTTCGTTTTTCGGGAAATTTTCGTTTTTTCGGAACGCCTGTTCTCCTCGTTTGACACATTTCAAGTCCATTCGAAAAATCCGAAAATATTTCTTTTCGGCTCGGAAAACGTTTCGGATCTGACATTTTCGGATCTAAAAATTTTCGGAAATTCGGCCGCATCCGAAAACACGAATCGGGAAATTTCGTGAAAATTCCGAAATTCCGAAACCCGAAACGCACATCCCTACCAAAAATATTTACACTGATCAATCACTTAAAACCAGTGACAGGTGAAGTGAATAATAATGATTATATGGTTACAATGGCACCTGTCAGGGGTGGGATATATTACGAGCATGTGAGCAGTCAGTTCTTAAATGCCATGTCATGTGTGGGAAGCAGGAAAAATGGACAAAAATGTCTGACTGACTTGACAACCACCAAATCATGATGGTGAGACGACTGAGTCGAGCATCTCCAAAACAGCAAGTCTTGTGGGGCGTTCCTGGTATGCAGTAATTAGTACCTACCAAAAGTGGTGCAAGGAAGGACAATCAACATCAGGGTCACGGTTGCCATTCTCATTGATGCACGTGGGGGGGGGGTGAAGGACAATCCGTCTGGTCCGATCACACAAAAGAGCTATTGTAGCTCAAATTGATGAAAAATGTAATCATTAATGATTAACCCCTTCCCGACCGCTGACGTACTATGTATGTCCGATTGGGAAGTCTCCCTTAGACCGGCTAACGTACATAGTATGTCAGGGTCTTCTACCCTCCCTCGCTCCCGATACTCACCTCCCTCGCTGGGCTCCCGCGGCGGTCTGGCAGGCTGGAAGCTTGCCCCATCTTTTCAGGGAGCCCAGCAGGCGCAATGACATCATCACAGCCCCACCCACTGACATCCTCACCATATGTGTGAGGACGTCAGTGGACCAGTTAACCCCCAAGCTGCCAAGTGGTTTGTTGTAAGAAAAAGTTTTAAAAAAGAGTAAAATAAAAAAAATTGGGGTTTTTTTGAAAAAAAATTGTCTGGGGGGGTTTAATAAACTAGGACTTAAGCTGGCATCTAAAATTGTTTCACATTTAATGGTCAAAATAAGCTCAGTGCACAGAGGTGAAATGGTTTAGCAATGAAATGGTTAAAAAGCTAAAACATGTAAAAATTGGTTATTTCGAATCTCGTGGATTAAATTTTGAAAAAGTGTGTTTTTTCATCACATTTCATTTTTTTTACAGTAAATTATATGATATGTTGGAAATAATGGTATCTTTAGAATGTCCGTTTAATGGCAGGTAAAACAGTCTATAATATGTGTGGGTTGCATAAACGAGTAAGAGGCAAATTTGACCTAAACACAAACAGTGCAGAAACGTAAAAACAGCAGCGGGCACTTTCGGGTCGACTTTTGTAATACCGCCTGGTCACTATGGGGTTAAGGAACACGACAAAGAGTTTAAGGCATTTCCCAGATCTCAATCTGACTGAGCATCTGTGGGATGTGTTGGAACAATAAATTCAATCCACGGAGGCCTCACCTTGCAACTTGCTGGACGTAAAGATCTGCTGCTAACGTCTTGGTGTCAGATACCACACGACACGTTCAGAGGTCTTGTGGAGTCCATGCCTTGACACGCATGAGAGGGACCTCCATGTTTTTATATTGTGGCTGTGTATATTAGAGCAGCTGAGAACAAAAGAGAAGAAACTGTGCAAGCCCATTTTGAGTTGTACTGAACCTCAAAAAAATTACCCGGAAAGGAGCCTTTATAAGACCTGCAAAATGAACCTTGTTAATCTATTAAATTATTAACAAATTCAGGATGTTTGTCTATGTATTGTCTAAATCATCTAGTACCCGGTGTCAATCCAGAATTGTCTTCATACGATACAGTGTGACAAATGAGAGTTTAAAACATGTGTCAACTGAGAACATCAACTTAAAATTGCTGCGCATTTTAACTTTTTATACTGATCACGTGCAGAGCTCCTGCTTGAATTTTAGTTGATGACCAATCGCAAAGTCCTCTGAACGTACAAAGGAGTGAATCTCTCTCACTGCCTCCATCTACTCTTTGACAAGCCATTTACCATTTCAATTAAACTTTGCAGAATCAAGGCCACGGACCTTACAACTCAATGGTTAAGTAGGTAGATTGAGCTCACACATCTTTATGGGATTATTTGTTGGCTATTACATACAACCACATGAGGGGGGAAAAAAAGATGTAACAAGGATTTTAGAACTGTCCTGTCTTTTGAAAGAACACACTATGATTTCAAGTTGGCAATGAGCCATTCCTCTTCATATGTATTCAGACAAGAGCACCCCAAGTTATAACTGACCTTGGACACTATTCCCTAACATGGGGACCCTTCTGGGGAAAGTCTGCACCTGATTTCTCCGTAGCGTCCCCATGTTAGCGTGATATTTCGGGGCAGGCGCTAGCTCAGCACCTCGCCCCGGAACGCACATAGGACTACATGGAGGGTTGCGTTTCCGGGCTTCGTGCCCTACGCTTACATATCGAGATGCTAACGTTAGAGCCAACCATGGAATAGAGTCCCTGGACTTTCATTTTGGAGGACATGTTTTTATGACAGTCACATCACTTCCAAAGCATACCTTACACAGGACAGTTGTGCGTAGAGAGCGCTGAGAATATCTCACAATATCTCACTGATGTAGTGTCATTATTAGGGATGAGCTGTTCGGTTCGGACGGTTCGGAGTTCGACCCGAACTTAGCCTGTTCGATTAGATTGCGAAAACCGAACATTTCCGGGTGTTCGCCGCATGTTCGACCACAATGGACCACAATGCATTTTCCCACTGGCCTGAAGCTCGTAATTGGCTACAGCCTTGCACCTGACCACAGGTCTGGTGCAAGACAGGTTCAACAGTATGCCAATCACGGCTCAGAGTCCTGATTGGGCAAATTTTGCCCAATCATGGGCTCACAGAGCTAAGTCCCGCAGCACACTATATAACGTTTCCACGCGCCGATTCTACACGCATTTCAGAGGAGATTTCAGAGGAGATAGTTGTGTGTTGTTACTGCCGGTCTGCCACGCTACTGGGGGGGGGGTCTGGGGGGTCTCATTTCTACCAAATATCAGGGAATTTAGGTGATGTGTGTCTTGTCACTGTGCCAGCAAGTTTTTTTGGGGTTTACAACTTTCTTTAAAACATTTGTCAATTGAGGTGATCTTCTGGGTCTTGTCACTGTGCCAGCAAGTCTTTTTGGGGGTTACAAATTTCTTTAAAACATTTGTGAATTAAGGTGATCTGTCTCTTGTCACACAGCCAGTACCACGCAGTATTTTGGGGCTCACAATTTCTTTAAAACATTTGTGAATTGAGGTAATCTGTGTCTTGTCACACAACCAGTACCACGCAGTATTTTGGGGCTCACTAATTTCTTTAAAACATTTGTGAATTGAGGTGATCTGTGTCTTGTCACACAACCTGTCGGATATAATCTCTGCACGTGAATACAACACGTTTGTATATATTGGACTTATCAGCCAAGCCTCCAATATGTCTATATTGGACTTAAAAACTAGCTTCACAATATATGTATCTCCGGTTAGTAACTGCATATATGATTAATATCATTTACCTTATCAGTTAGTAACTAATACACAAATGGTTAATAAACATTTCTGCTTAATACAACATGCATTTCCCAGCAAACAATGTTTAACCAGCCAGCTCTTATAGATATATATATATATCTCTATGCTACATGGATCAACAAAAGATGAGCTAATTTAATGATAAGTAATAAAAACTTATTTAGTGAATCCTCCCCTAATCTCGAGAATTAAACTTGTAATCTTTTACTTTTTATTTTGTAGTTATATAATTCTTTGCTTATTAATTATAATCACAGTAATTTCCAAATTCAATATATATATTGGTATCAATCTTACAACATTTCCTTTAGGAATAAATCCTTATATCCACTTCTTCATATTTCTATCTGCAGAATAGAAATACTTAGAAATTTAGGAGTTACCCAAGTATCTGAGAAATCTCAGTCTACGTTGCAAGAATATCTACAAATATATATAATTACATTAATTCCTTAATTTCATACATTACCTGTATTACCTTGATAAGTCTTGGAATTTTCTATGTGATGCTTTGTTTTGGAATATGTGAAGATTATCGATATCAGATAATCAATGCATGTGAGTTAGAGATTTGGTGAGAATCTTGATTGCCTCATGTCCTGGGATCTGCTATGTGTACTGGACATCTGAATGCATTGCGGTGTGAGTCTGAATGCTGGAATCTCGGACTCTCAGAGTGTCATGTGTACTGGACGTCTGAATGCATTGCGGTGTGAGTCTGAATGCTGGAATCTCCGACTGATCTGCAACCAACACTGCCACTTCAATTATAGTAATTTTGACGTCACTGGCAATATTATTGGTATATCAAATATAGTATTTACTATCCTCTAGAGGGCAGTATTGCACTTCTTAATTAATTCCACCATTTCTTCTTAATATTCTTATCTCGGGTCAAAAGGTCAATCTACACAAAGACCTTCTCTTCTCAGTCACTAGACACGGTGTCTCTATCTGTCATACCTAATTTATATCCTCACTCCTTTTGAAATTACTTACTATCAGCTGAATTCTTTTCTGGTTAACTCAACAGAATCTATTCTTTAGTAATTTTTATTATTTACCAATTATATACTTTCTACAATATTTATTGGAGTATATATTTCCTACTGTAAATATAATAAAATATACCTGGATTATAAACATATATTTTGTGAATATAAATCTATATTACAGAGATATTAACTCTTATTCCTATACCCAAAAGACAAAATATCTTTTGTTTTAAAAACTTAAGACAGACCAATAAATTTAATTATGACACGTATTAGCACTTAACTCTAGCATTATCACACAAAAACATTCTAGATTCCTTCATGTCTGGCACTTCTTAAAAAAATATAAAAGACTTCACCCAGGAATGAACTCTGTAAAAAAATCTCATTCATTTCTAAACCTAGAAAAAATTGAAAGAAAAACTGTCTTTAAAAACAAAATGGCTACAGGCATCCATTTTAATTTTTCCTTTCTGTAATATACCCGACAAACCAGTACCACACAGTATTTTGGGGCTCACTAATTTCTTTAAAACATTTGTGAATTGAGGTGATCTGTGTCTTGTCACTGGCTGCCAGCTATCAGGGTGTCTCACTGAGTTATACCAGAGTTCTTTAAATCTTTATACCAGAGTTGAATCAGAGTTCTGTATATATTAATCTATATATCACTCACCATGTCTGAAAGAACAAAAAGGACAGGCAGATGCTCCCAGACACAGATAAAAGGGCAAGCAGCCCCTGTGTCGGGAGGCTGTGCCTCTGGTCATGGTGGACGTGGTGCATCCTCTGCCGGGGCACGCTTGTCCTTTCTAACTGGTGCTGGCCGTCTTAAGCAGCAGCATGTGACGTCCTGCGCCCCCTCTGGCAGAGGTGGGAGTTGCCAGTCATGTTTTTGGACATTCTAGCACATCTGGTGCCCCCTCTGGCTTCTTTGGACATTGCATTTAGTTCTGGACATTTGGTTCACATCCAAGCCTGGACCTCACCTGGACTTTAATTGTTCTCATTTGGTCATCTGCTATAATAGCAGGCATCGCCCTAAGAAGGGCGCTGCCTCATTCTGATGTTTCAGTCTGCTTTGTTCCAAGCCTTGATCTCCTTGATCCTTATTCACTTACCTTGTAGTTCTGGTAGGGATCTTTTGCTCAGGTTCTCCTGTATGTGTTCTAGTTACCCTTTATTACTTTACTTTCAGGTTTTGGGTTTACTCTTCCGCCAGTTCTGTATTTACATTTGTTTATAGTCTCCCAGGTCCTTGGTTATTCATACTGTTTTGTTCATATGGTTTATGTTTGCATTTCATGTTTCTTCTCTAGGTTTAAACAGGTTTATGTTTTCACTTATGTTACTCTAGTGTTTAGTTCTCTTATGTCTTTCTGCCTATAGTTTCCCAGGTCCTTGGTTGTTCAACTGTTTGTTTATCTATTGTATATTTATTTATTTATTTATTTATTTATAAAGGATTTTACCAGGAAGGATACATTGAGATTTCTCTCGTTTTCAAGTATGTCCTGGGTTCAGGTCTATGGTTTAATTCTAGTGCTCAGGTCTTTTGTTTAATTGTGGTGTTCTGGTTCCTTGCTGTATATAGTACTGTTGTTAATAAATCCCTTGTTTTGTTTATACATCCATGGGTCATGTCTGTTAACTGCTCAAGTAGCTCACACCCCTTCTGTGCCATGTCAGGTCAGGCCCACCGTCACGCAGCAACATACAGAGGACTTGGTGGATTGGCTAACCAGGCCATCCTCATCCTCCGAGTCCTCTGCTAGACAGGCTTCTAGTGCTTTACAGTCCACCACAGCAGCCAAAGCATCTAATGCAGCCTCCATGTCCACAGCTACTCCTGCCGTAACCTCGCTATCACACACAGAGGAGTCAGCTGAATTGTTTGACTACAATGAGAGTGACATGCTGCTTGAGGATGCGCAGCAAGTACAGTGCTCTGATTCAATCTCTGAGGTTGAGCAAGGGAGTATAATCAACCTAGAGGAAGGGGGTGCCAGTGATGACACACAAATAACTGGCACTCATGTTGCCCCAGCAGCTGCAGCATACTGCCAAGTTGGCTCCAGTGACGAGGAGATAGGGGGTGATGATGACAATGATGATGAGGTCACTGACTCCACCTGGGTGCCTGATCGAACAGAGGAATTAAGTGAGGAAGAGGGGGAGGAGGAGGCACAGCATACACGAGGCACAACATCCTCTGTGACCAACCGTAGCACTAGCCAGTCCAAGGCATCACATGTCAGAGCTGCTCCGGTGCAGAGCGCTGTTGTCTCAAAGAACACATGCAGGAACTCTGTTGTCTGGGAGTTCTTTAAGAAATGTGCAGTAGAGCGCAGCGTTGCTATTTGTAATCTATGTCAGATGAGGCTTAAGCATGGGAAAGATACCGGACACTTGGGTACCACATGCTTGAGGCGACATATGAACAACTGCCACACATCCCATTGGCACAAAACTTTGCGTAGGTCCTCCTCCTCCTCATCTGTCTCTACCCCCACTGTATGTCCTGCCATGTCATTGCCTACAACCTCCACCGGCAGGGATGATGCTACAGTAATGGATGTACCAGGTCCTTCCTCACAATGTGACATCATCCCAGCAGCTGAAGATTTACGCAGTCAGATTACGTTGCCGCAGCTGCTGCAGCGAAAGAAAAAATATAGTCCCAACCATCCCCAAGCACAGCGTCTAAATGCCAGCTTAGCAAAATTACTCGCATTGCAGCTGCTGCTTTCCAGCTGGTGGACTCTGCTCCCTTCCGTGAATTTGCTGAATTTGAATTTGCTATGTGCTGTACCACAGTGGCAGGTTCCAAAACGCCATTACTTTTCACGCAAGGCCATTCCAGCACTATACCAGCACGTGGAAGACAATGTTATCCAGTCATTGGGAAAGGCAGTCAGCAGCAAGGTGCATGTGACTTTAGACACGTGGTCCAGCAAGCATGGACAGGGTCGTTACATTTCCTTCACGGCACACTGGGTAACTCTGATTATAGCTGGGAGGGATCCAAGACGGGGCTCTGTGCTGGAGCTTGTTCATCCACCACACCTCCAGAAAGCTGCTTGTATGAGGTCTGTCTGCTCCACCACCACCACCTCTCCCTCTTCCTCCTTCTTCTGTCTCTGGCGAAGTGGCAGTTAAACCGACGCCTGACAGGGTCTACGCAATGGCTCAAGCAAAAAGATGCCATACTGTGCTTGAGCTGGTTTGTTTAGGGGACAGGAGCCACACCGGGCCAAAATTCTGTCAGCTCTGCAGGGGCAGGTGCAGAGATGGTTAATACCACGCCAGCTTCAGCTGGGAATGATCGTCTGCGATAATGGCAGCAACCTTCTCTCCGCCCTACGCAAGGGTAAATTGACGCATGTACCATGCCTAGCACACGTCCTAAATCTGGTGGTACAGCATTTCCTAACCAAGTACCCAGGGCTGCCAGAGCTTCTCATCCAGGCCAGAAAAGTCTGCAGCCACTTCAGATGGTCATTCCCAGCAAGCGTTCGCCTGGCATAAATTCAAAGAGAATTCCACCTTCCCACAAACCGTCTGATCTGTGACATGCCCACCAGGTGGAACTTGCCATTAGCAATGCTGCAGCGTCTGCACAAGCAGCAGAGGGCCATCAACGAGTACCTGTGTGAGTATGGCACAAGGACGGGTTCAGGTCAACTTGGTCCCCCCCCACAGTGACTGATGATCAAGGATGCATGCACTGTACTGTCACCATTTGAGGAGGCAACGAGGATGGTGAGCAGGGACAGTGCATGCATCAGTGACACAATTCCTTTAGTGTTCCTGCTGGAGCACACTCTGCGGGGAATTATAGATGCGGCTCTAGAGGCAGAGCAGCGGGAGGAAGAGGAGGCCTTCCCTAGCTCTCAAGGCCCCAGTCTTTCCGCAGACAGCATTCCAGCGGGTCCTACTCAGATCAGACAGGAGGAGGAGGCAGAATATTTAAGTAGTGGGGGCATTGAAGGTGGGGATTCCTCAAGGGAGGGTTTCGTGTGCCCAGAAACACAAGGGCTAGTGCGTGGCTGGGAGGAGGAAGTGCACGATACGGTCATCCTCATTGACCAGGAAGACTCGGAAGCTAATGCCACCTCCAACCAACGCTGCATGGGCTCCCTAATGATGCAAAGCCTGCTAAAGGACCCCAGGATTCGTGCTATCAAGGAGAGGGATCATTACTGGTTGGTAACCCTTCTTGATCCACGATACAAGGGTAAAGTTGCAGAGCTCATCCTGCCCGCATAGAGGTAGCACAGGATGAAAAAACTTGAGGACACTCTAAAGCGACACTTGTGTAACACCTTTCCAGGCACTGGTAGATTACCAAGTGCTGACACACGTGCTTCTGAGGCTGCGGATGAGCAGAGGAATAGTGGTGAAGGCCAGGGCCGCTTGACTGATGCATTTTTAATTTTTTTTAGTCCTCGACACCCAGGGAAGTCAAATGTAGGCACCCATTGCCAGCGTCTTCACCATATGGTGCAGGACTACCTAGGGGCAAGGACAGACCTGGATACCTTTCCAGCAGATGATCCACTAGCTTACTGGGTGTTGAGATTGGATCACTGGCCAGAACTTAGCCAATATGCTATGCAGCTACTAGATTGCCCTTCATCTAGCGTGCTTTCCGAAAGGACGTTCAGTGCCGCTGGAGGTTTTATCACAGACAAAAGAGTGTGTCTGTCCACCGACTCTGTAGACCGGCTGACATTTATAAAAATGAATCAGTCCTGGATCAGCAGCTATCAATCCCCTGATGCTGAAGTAATGGAATAGATCGGGGATGTCCTCTTCTGCATTCACAAAACCTCCAGCACTGAACTCTTCCACAATACAACAAAAGGGTTACGGTGTGAAGGCACTTGCTGCCATGAAAGGCACAATAGTTGGCTGCACTGACGCCTGTGCCAGATTTATATCATTTTAATTTGCACTCTTCCACAATACCACAGAGGGGTTACTGTATTATGATGGCACTTGCAGGCCAGGCACCAAAAGCACAATATCTGGGTGCACTGACACCTTGACCAGAATCATATCTTTTCAATATAGGACCACATGGTCCACCCCTGCATTCTTCCACAATACTACAGAGGGGTTACTGTATGATGATACTTGCTGGCCTGGCACCAAAGGCACAATATCTGGGTGCACTGACGCCCATTACCAGATAAAAACTTTTCAATATAGGACCACATGGTCCAACCCTGCATTCTTCCACAATACTACAGAGGGGTTACTGTATGATGATATTTGCTGGCCTGGCACCAAAGGCACAATATCTGGGTGCACTGACGCCCATTACCAGATAAAAAACTTTTCAATATAGGACCACATGGTCCACCCCTGCATTCTTCCACAATACCACAGAGGGGTTACTGTATGATGATACTTGCTGGCCTGGCATTAAAGGCACAATATCTGGGTGCACTGACGCCCATTACCAGATAAAAAACTTTTCAATATAGGACCACATGGTCCACTCCTGTATTCTTCCACAATACCACAGAGGGGTTACTGTATTATGATGGCACTTGCAGGCCTGGCACCAAAAGCACAATATCTGGGTGCACTGACGCCTTGACCAGAATCATATCTTTTCAATATAGGACCACATGGTCCACCCCTGCATTCTTCCACAATACTACAGAGGGGTTACTGTATGATGATACTTGCTGGCCTGGCACCAAAGGCACAATATCTGGGTGCACTGACGCCTTGACCAGAATCATATCTTTTCAATATAGGACCACATGGTCCACCCCTGCATTCTTCCACAATACTACAGAGGGGTTACTGTATGATGATACTTGCTGGCCTGGTACCAAAGGCACAATATCTGGGTGCACTGACGCTTTGACCAGAATCATATCTTTTCAATATAGGACCACATGGTCCACCCCTGCATTCTTCCACAATACTACAGAGGGGTTACTGTATAATGATACTTGGTGGCCTGGCAGTCTTGCACCAAAGGCAGAATATCTGGGTGCACTGACACCTTAACCAGATGCATATCTTTTTAATATAGGACCGCAAGGTTCACCCCTGCTTTCTTCCACAATACCACAGAGGGGTTACTGTATGATAGTACTTGCAGGCCTGGCACCAAAAGCACAATATTTGGGTGCACTGCCACTGACGCCTGTATCAGATTCATATCCTCAGAGGGGTTACGGTGTGACGGCACTGTTGGGGATGCTAAAGGACCAATTTTGAAGCACCTATTGTTACTTTCATCCAAAGCCTGCATAAGTTTCACAATAATTTAGCCAAAAAAATCTGTAAACTTTTTCTGCGTGTACGAAAATGTCTCCTCTTTTCATACAGACTGCCGCCCCAAGCAGTTGTTTATGGATAGATTAAAGGAAAAGCATTTACCGTCATATGAAACTTCATTTTTTTGTTTTTAAGTGTTTCTATACATCCTAGAAATCCGCCACTTCACGGGCAGGTTATGGGGACCTCCTAGGCACAATATTTGAAGGAATTTTTCGTTTTTATTTTTAACCCTTATTTCATGGAAAACTCACTGTCCCTTTAAAAAGGTTTTTCTTTTTACTTTTTGTCCTTGTTTCCTGTCCCCCAGGGCACTACCCGGACCCCCATACACCTTTTATGGCAAATATCTAGCATATATGCCCTCTTGGAGGGCACTCTAAAAACCGAATTTTCAGCCCCATTGACTTGCACTGAGTTCAAGTTCGGGTTCGGGTCCGGACCCGAACATATGGGAAGTGTTCGGCTCATCCCTAGTCATTATCAAGGGTGCTGCCAAAGTGAGAACAATAGTGTACAACCATCCAAAGCACCCGGCAAATGTACGAAACATAGGAGTAACTCACAGCACACCAGATCAGTGTTCCAATAATAAATAGTATGAGACTATGGCAAAATTTGCTATGCGTTCTTTGCGTTAGTCATACTGCTTTTTATTGGGACACTGATCTGTTGGGCTGTGAGATATTGCTATATTCTATATACACTTTCAAGCTATGATGGACTTCAAATACCAGTTCTGGTAGATTAATTCACCATGTGAGCTCAATTATACATTTCATTCTTCCTACTAGAAAAAAAACTCTGCCACAAACAGACCGTGTTCTCTAATAAAATCTACACTATACCTCTAAGGTCTCTCTAGTTCTGTCTTCGTGGCACTATTAAGCCTTCCGTCCCATAGCACAGGGGTCAGCAAACGTGGCCCTACAGGTGTATTGGAGCTACATCTGCTATGATGTTCAGCCACTCATTAGGTCGACTGAGCCTCATGGGAAATGTACAGTGTCTCACCAAGAGACTAAGCGCTCTATTACATTCCTTGCACAAAAAAGCTCGCTCAGCGCAATTTTTTTGCACGCAGCGTCAAATGTTATTGCGCGTAAATTAACGCTGGTATTACGATCCAAGCGTATCTTTTCATCTGTCCGAAAATATCACGTGGTTAAAAATACGTGAGAAAATGCTCGCGCATTAACTTTCCGCGCAAAAATCGGTGGGCAGACTGTTTTGTCACGCGATTCAGCCAATCTGAATTAAGAACCACAATTGTCTCCCGTTAAGTTTTTGCACCTGTCAAAATCAATCTGAGTATATATGTTGCAGCAATAATAAAAACACGCACAATCTCACAATTTTATTGTTTGGGTATGTGTAGAATGTGTAACTACACTTTGCTGTATTTTTTTTTTTTGGCTGGTGTATTTGGGTTTGGCCAGGACATTCAGATTTGCCGTTACCACCAGCTTTTAAAAAACGTTAAAATTATGCGTGCAAACATTGTTCGTTAAAATTTGCGCTTCGATTGTAATACCATCCGCATACCAGCGTACGAACGCAATTGCGCTCACAATGTTAAGTATGGGATGCGCGCACGAAATTTCGCTCGTTGTTTCGCTTAGATGTTAACGCGCATCCTTTGCGCGAACGTCGTAATACGACGTTCAGCGTGAAGGGTTTTCCACTTGCGTTAATGTGTTTTTGCGCACGCGCAAAATTGTGCGCAAAGAGCGTAATAGTGCCCTAAGAAACCAAGAGACATAAAATATACCTTTTATTGATTAACGTAAAAAAAAAATGCAGTCCACATATATTAAAATAAAAATGATAAGTATAGTCAACTGATCTATACTAATGGAATAGATTCTTAAATTATTCTTTCAATGCATTGGTGATTACGTTTCTGATTAAATCTGTATGCTTTTTATTTCATACTAGCTTTTGCCTGCGGCTTCGCTCGCGTGGATTTTAGGATTTGTTAAAATAGTTTTTTAAAAGAAGACTTGAGTTTTTTTCGGTAGAACCCCTCTCCCCCCCCCCCCACTTGGGATTTTTGGAAAATTGTAAAAAACGTGTTTTTTTAATTTTCCAGAAGAAGAATGTAAGTGCCAAATTTCACACCTGTAACATCTTTGGTTTTTGAAATATAGGTATACTGATAAAAGTATTCACATCCCTTTCCCCCACCCCCCTTAACTGGATTTTCGGAAAATGGTAAAACATGGGTTTTTTTTGCACGAAGATTGTAAATATCGAATTTCACACCTGTAACATCATTGGTTTTTGAAATATAGGTATAGTGATAAAGGTATTCATCCCCCTTTTTGCCCCCCCACTGGATTTTTGGAAAATGGTAAAATACGTGTTGTTTTATTTTCAAGCCGAATCTAAATAATCTCACGCGCAGCCCCCACTCTCTGGAACGCTCTCCCTCGTACTGTCAGACTTTCCCCTAACTTCTCTTCCTTCAAACGCTCCCTTAAAACGTTCCTATTTAGGGAAGCCTACCACCCAACTCACTGACGCAACCATCAATCACTCTCACCTTACAGTCCTCTCCTCCTGTTTCCAACCCCAACCCTCCTAGATTGTGAGTTCCTACGGGAATAGGGCCTCATCTCCTCCTGTACTGTTTGTCAAATGTTGTTCAATGTATTGTATTGTAACCCTGTCTATACTGTGCCTATTGTACAGCGCTGCGGAATATGCTGGCGCTTTATAAATAAAGAATAATAATAATAATAAATACCAATTTTCACGTCTGTAACATCGTCTGTTTTTGAAATATAGGTATCCTGTTGAAAAGTATTCACCCCCCTTTTTTCACCCACCACGTGGGATTCTTGGAAAATGGTAAAACACGTGTTTCTTTATTTTCAAAAGATTGTAATTACCAAACTTCACACCTGTAACATCTTGGTTTTTGAACTATAGATATACTGATAAAAGTATTCAGACCCCTTTCTCTCAACACCCCCCCCTTATTTGGATTTGTGGAAAATGGCAAAACACATGTTTGGTTTTTTTCACGAAGATTGTAAATACCAAATTTCACACCTGTAACATCTTTGGTTTTTGAAATATAGGTATACTGATAAAAGTATTCAACCGACCTTTTTGCCCCCCTCCCACTGAATTTTTGGAAAATGGTAAAATAGGTGTTTTTTTGTTTCTCATGACGAATCTAAATAGAAATTTTCAGGTATGTAACATCTTCTGTTTTTGAGATATAGGTATCCTGTTTAAAAGTATTCAGCCTCCCCTTTTTTTCACCCCCCCCACTTGGGATTTTTGGAAAATGGTAAAACACCTGGTTTTATTTTTCAAGAAGATTGTAAATACCAAATTTCACGTCTGTAACATCTTTGGTTTTTGAAATATCGGTATAATGATAAAAATATTCAGACCCCTTTCCCCCGAACCCCAATTGGATTTGTGGAAAATGGCAAAAAACATGTTTGGTTTTTTTCGCGAAGATTGTCAATACCAAATTTCACACCCGTAACATCTTCGGTTTTTGAAATATAGGTATACTGATGAAAGTATTCAACCCCCCTTTTTGCCACCCAAGGAATTTTAGAACATGGTAAAATACGTGTTGTTTTATTTTTCAAGACGAATCTAAATACCAATTTTCAGGACTGTAACATCGTCTGTTTTGGAGATACAGGTATCCTGTTTAAAATATTTAAAATATTCAACCCCCTTTATTTGCCCCCCCACTTGGATTTTTGAAAAACGATAAAATACATGTTTTTTTATTTTTCAAGATGAATCTAAATACCGATTTTCCCATCTGTAGCATCTTCTGTTTTTGAGCTATAGGTATCCTGTTTAAAATATTCAACCCCCTTTTTCACCCCCTTATGGGTGGATTTTCCAAAAATCCTTCCTTAGTGGGCGCCTACATCATAAAAACAGTGCACCTTCAAAATTTCACGTAACTAGGTTAAACGGTTTCTGCTGGGCGTTGATGAGACAGTCGGTCAGGACTTTCGCGTTTATATATATAGATGTATTTAACCCCCCATTTTGGCCCCCATGGAATATTCAGAAAATGGTAAAATACGTGTTTTTTTATTTTTCAAGACGAATCTAAATACTGATTTTCACGTCTGTAACATCTTTTGATTTTGCGCTATAGGTATCCTGTTTGAAATATTCAACCCCCTTTTTCACCCCCTTAGGGGTGGAGTTTCCAAAAATCTTTCCTTAGTGGGTGCCTTCATCATAAAAACAGTGCACCTTCAAAATTTCACATTCCTAGGTTAAACGGTTTCAGCTGAGCATTGATGAGTGAGTCAGTCAGTCAGGACTTTCGCGTTTATGATAAAAGTATTCAACCCCCTTTTTCCAACTCCAAGGAATTTTCAGAAAATGGTAAAATACGTGTTTTTTTATTTGTCAAGATGAATCTAAATACCGATTTTCACGTCTGTAACATCTTCTGTTTTTAAGATATAGGTATCGTGTTTAAAATATTTAAAATATTCAACCCCCTTTTTTCGCCCCCCCCAGTTGAATTTTTGAAAAACGGTAAAATACATGTTTTTTTATTTTTCAAGAAGAATCTAAATACCGATTTTCACATCTGTAACATCTTCTGTTTTTGAGCTATAGGTATCCTGTTTAAAATATTCAACCCCCCCTTTTTTCACCCCCTTAGGGGCGGAGTTTCCAAAAATCCTTCCTTAGTGGGTGCCCACATCATAAAAACAGTGCACCTTCAAAATTTCACGTTCCTAGGTTAAATGGTTTCAGCTGGGCGTTGATGAGTCAGTCAGTCAGTCAGTCAGGACTTTCGCGTTTATATATATAGATTAATTCAGTTTACAAAGCATACCATACAATTCAATGCCCCATCGCTATTAATATTCTAAAGAGTTCAATCAAACTGTATTGTGAAAAAAGTCTCAATTTATAAAATAAGAGCAGTCTCTATAGGGAAAATCCAGTTTCACAGTGTGGTTTTACATTTATTGAGATAGAATCAAAAAATGGGAAAGGGTGCTGACAGCTAAGGTGTTCCGTTATTTAACACTTCAATTCATCAATTGCCAGCAACAAGGAAATTTAAGTCCACAACATTATCCACTTATTATTCCTAAAATCCACAATTAGCTCATAAATGTGGTTTATTTGTAGTGACTTTCGTTACTCTCTGCACGCACAAATGAAGATGACCAGTGTAAGACCTGTCATGCATTTCTTTTTAGATCCAATTTTTGGAGGTTTGGAGTGTGCCTGATATGTAGGCAGCTCTCTTTATTGCAGCAGGAAATTGCCTGTTTGAAGTCTGAGATTTGTAAATTATCTGTTACACAAACTCAGGCTATAGCTATGACTGTTACAAAGCCACTGCCACAGAGGCCTCCTAGGAGTGGCAGATGGACTACTGTAGGATCTGGTAGACTTAGAGTTGTGGATAGAAGGCATGTCCCACAGTCTGTGGCTCTTCTTAATTCTTTTGAGGCACTTTCAGAGTGTAGTGGTGAGACGGAAGTAGGCTCAGACACCATAGTTGAGGAACCACCATCCCCTATGCCTAAGGTATGCAGGACTGCAACCAAGAACAATAAGGAAAAGGTGGGACATGATAGAAGGCAAATGTTGCTGGGTGATTCTATCATAAGAGGTGTTGAGCTGGAGAGTAGTGGTTTGGTGAGATGTCTTCCTGGGGCTACTGCTCGTAGAGACAAGAGACGTATTCTCAATATTGTCAAACAGGCAAAGCAGCAAGGGGAAGTGGATGTTCTAGTCCATCTAGGGACAAATGACTTGGCTAGCAATGAGGTTTCTGAGATTAAGGAAGATTTTTGTGTTCTTGGAGGTGAAATACAGCAGATTGCATCCACTGTGTCATTCTCTGAAGTTTTGCCTGTGCATAACATTCAGGATAGGCAGATGCGCAATAGGGAATTTAATTTGTGGCTTCAGGAATGGTGTCGAGAGCAAGGATTTGGCTTTGTGTCCCATGATAGCTCTAATTGGAGCAGAAAGGAACTGTATAAAAAAGATGGTTTGCATCTTACTCATAGGGGAACATATGTTCTCAGTGAGAAGTTCAAAGGTTTCGCAAAGAAATATTTAAACTAGGAGGAGGGGACAAAAGGGTAAAAAACAATCTGCCTGATTGTCCCCCAAAACTAAATCGGAGGGTGCAAGCAACATGCGGGGAAAAAAATGACAAGCTCAGAGTCGTGTCTATAAGGTTTAGTCAATAAAATCAATGAACTGGAGGCAATGATGGCAGCTGAAAAAGTAGATTTAGTGGCGGTTACTGAGACATGGTTCAGTGAGAAAAATAACTGGGACATAACAATACCGGGGTACTCTTTATATAGAAAAGACAGAGAAGGTAGGAAAGGAGGAGGAGTGGCCCTGTATGTGAAAAACAACATAAAAACGAACCAAATAAAAGTGAGCGAGGTGAACATAGAGTGAGTTTGGGTTACGCTAACATTTGGCAATCAATACAGTAGCTCGTGTAGGTGTGATCTATAGACCCCCTGGACAAGTAGAAGAGCTAGATAATCTGCTGCTTGAGGAAATAGCCAAAATGGCAATGAAGGGGGAAGTTATTATCATGGGGGACTTTAATCTTCCTGATGTGAACTGGAAAACCAAAACAGCTGGGTGCACCAGGAGTACAAATATTCTAAACTCCCTACTGGTATTATCTCTAACACAAGTAGTTGAGGAGCCGACCCGTAAAGAGGCCATATTGGATTTAATACTCACAAATGGAGGTTTGGTATCGGACGTTGTAGGTGAAAATTTGGGATCTAGTGATCACCAGTCAGTATGGTTTAATATAAGAACAGGGATGGAGCCGCACCACACAAAAACAAAAGTTTTAGACTTTAAAAAAACTGATTTTTCTAAAATGAGACTTTGTGTGAAGGAGTCATTATCAGACTGGAGGAGTTTAAAGGGAGTCCAGGAGAAATGGGATTATTTAAAGGAAGCATTATTGAAGCCACAGGCAATTGCATTCGACTTGTTAGCAAAAACAAAAAAGGGAAGAACCACTGTGGTACTCTGCAGAAGTGGCCAAAATAGTGAAGAACAAAAAGACAGCATTCAATAATTATAAAACAACTCAGAGTGAAGAAGATAGGCAAACCTATAAGATTAGGCAGAAAGAGGCAAAGCAATTTATAAGAGCTTCCAAAGACACGCAGAAGAGAAAATAGCTCAGTCAGTAAAAAAGGGGGACAAACATTTTTTAGATACATAAACGAGAAAAGAGAAAAGTAAAACAAGGATTAGTTAGATTAAAAACAAAGGAAGGAAGGTATGTAGAAGAGGATAAAAGTCTCGCTGACTGCCTCAATGAATATTTTTGTTCAGTCTTTGCCAGAAGAAAAGGAAGGAAAAGGGACCTCAGTTAGGAGGAACACTAACGAGACAATTACATATCAGTTTACAGAGGAGGAGGTTCTACAGCAGCTGTCTAAAGTAAAGACAAATAAATCAATGGGGCCTGATGGGATCCACCCTAAATTATTAAAAGAGCTCAGTGATGTAATAGCAAAACCGTTAACAGATTTATTTAACCAATCCTTGCTAACGGGAGTCGTCCCAGAAGACTGGAAATTAGCAAATGTTGTGCCCATTCACAGAAGGGTAGTAGGGAGGAATCTGGGAACTATAGGCCAGTTAGTTTTACGTCAGTAGTGGGGAAATTAATGGAAACCATGTTAAAGGAAAGGATTGTTGACCATCTAAAAACACATAGATTACAGGATCAGAAAACAACATGGGTTTACCTCAGGGAGATCATGCCAAACTAATCTTATTGATTTTTTTGATTGGGTAACAAAAATAATAGACACAGGTGGTGCATTAGACATTGCTTATTTAGATTTCAGTAAGGCTTTTGATACTGTTCCGCATAGAAGGCTTATCAATAAATTGCAATCTTTGAGCTTGGATTCCAATATTGTTGAATGGATTAGGCAGTGGCTGAGTGACAGGCAACAGAGGGTTGTGGTAAATGGAGTTTATTCGGCACAAGGTCTTGTTACCAGGGGTACCTCAGGGGTCAGTACTTGGACCCATTCTATTTATATTTTTATTAGTGATATTGCAGAAGGTATTAATGGAAAAGTATGTCTTTTTGCTGATGACACAAAGATTTGCAACAGGGTTGACGTTCCTGGAGGATCAGCCAAATGACAAATGATTTAGGTAAACTAAAAAAATGGTCGGAACTGTGGCAATTGAGTTTTAACGTGGATAAGTGCAAGATAATGCACCTGGGACGTAAAAACCCAAGGGCTGAATATAGAATATTTGATACAGTCCTAACCTCAACATCTGAGGAAAGGGATTTAGGGGTTAATTATTGCAGAGGATCTAAAGGTAAGTAGTCAATGTAATAGAGCAGCAGGAAATGCTAGCAGAATGCTTGGTTGTGTAGGGAGAGGTATTAGCAGTAGGAAAAGGGAAGTGCTCATGCCACTGTACAGAGCACTGGTGAGACCTCACTTGGAGTACTGTGTGCAGTACTGGAGACCGTATCTCCAGAAGGATATAGACATCTTAGAGAGAGTTCAGAGAAGGGCTACTAAAATGGTGTACGGCTTGAAGGAGAAAAGTTACCAGGAAAGGCTTAATGATCTTAACATGTACAGCTTGGAAAAAAGACGAGACAGAGGAGATATGATAGAAGCATTTAAATACGTAAAGGGAATCCACAAGATAGAGGAAGGGAGTATATTTAAAAGGAAACAAAGTAGCAAAACAAGAGGACATAGTCTTAGATTAGCGGGGCAAAGGTTTAAAAGTAACATCAGGAAGCATTATTTTACTGAGAGGGTGGTGGATACATGGAACAGCCTTCCAGTTGAAGTGGTAGAGGCCAAAACAGTAATTGAATTTAAGCAGGCATGGGATAGGCATACGGCTATCCTAAACAAAAGATAAATCCAGGTAAAGTATCCATGTAAATTGGGCAGACTAGATGGGCCGAAAGGTTCTTATATGCCGACATTTTTCTATGTTCTATGTTTCTAAAATGTAAATGGTAGAAATTTCCAACCTGTGCGTGCAGTAGCAATATTTCCAACAGAATGTGTTCATGAATTTACTTATTCTTTGTCAGCTATGTTTATACATCTCTGTTCTTCATGGAAAACAGTCAATAAATATATCAATTGATAGCTTATGCATACAGCAACAGTGGCGTAACCAGAGTTATGAGCGCCCAGGGTAGAAATCCCCTCCTTATTATAAAAACATCCACTCTGGTTATTTCTAGGCAGGTGTCCCCTTTCTTATCTAGGCAGGTCCTGTTTTTTGTTGCTAGGCAGGTCCTGTTTTATTGTTTCTAGACAGGTGTCCCCTTTTTATTCTAGGCAGGCCCCCTTTTTTATCTAGGCAGGTCCTGTTTTATTGTTTCTAGGCAGGTGTCCCCTTTTTTTCTAGACAGGTCCTTTTTTTGGTTTCTAGGTAGGTCCCCTTTTTAACTAGGCAGGTACTGTTTTTCGCTGCTAGGCAGGTCCCCTTTTTGCTTCTATGCAGGTGTCCCCTTTTTTTCTAGGCAGGTCCCCTTTTTTATCTAGGCAGGTCCTGTTTTATGTTTCTAGTCAGGTCCCCTCTTTTCTAGACAGGAGTCCCCTTTTTTCTAGGCAGGTCCCCTCTTTTCTAGGCAAGTGTCCACTTTTTTCTAGGCAGGTCCCCTTTTTTCTAGGCAAGTCCCCTTTTTTTCTAGGCAGGTGTCCCCTTTTTTCTAGGCAGGTGTCCCTTTTTGTTTTTAGGCACTTCCCTCTTTTTCTTTCTAGGCAGGTCCCCCCCCCCTATCACGGGCCTCAGCTGTTCCTCCAGGCTGGCTCCTCTGTCGTCCTCCACGCATTTGCCTCCTCCTCTGCCTGCACCCTGCATGATGTGATGTCACGTTGGTGGGTCATGTGACCCGCCAACGTGAATCTCGCAGGTTGCGCGGGAGGGGGCGGCACCAATGTAGCGTGCAGCTCCCAAACTTGAGTTACGAGTGTGGGAGGCACGCTGCAGTGCCGCCGACGACCACAAAACCCACTGAACCAGCCAATGCGTGCCAAAACCGGGCCCCTGCCAACCAGCGGCCACTCGGGCAGTGCCTGACAGGTTAGTCTTCCCCTGGCAGTGGCATAATAACTGGGGCGCCGGCACCTGGTGCCTCCCTCAGCCCTGCGCCCGGGGCACCCACACGGCCTCAATGGAGTCCTATGGACTCCAGGGAAGCGATGCTCGCGGCGGCGCCAATTGCTGCCACGCGCATCCTGGGGCTCAGTGCCCGATTACAATGCAGGCTGCTTTCTTAGCGCCTGCATCGTAATAGCGTGCTAAAACAGGGGTTGCAAAGGAGAAACCTGCAGGCGCAAGTTTTTCTCCTTTGGGTCCCCGTTTTAGCATGAAGAAGTTAATAATGCCTATTGTGTCCAAATGTGTGAATGCTAATAATAAAATGCTAATGAAAAGACATTTACGAAGAGATATTATGCAACCGGTGTCCAATGCCAGATTGAGTAACAGTTTCTCAGTTCAATTCGATATGATGTATGTTTAGTTTTGTTTAATTTAAACCACTCAGTTCATGTACTTTAGTTCAAATAAATAATAGTACCTTTTAGTTTTCTAAATTCCTTTGGTTTTCAATTGGTGCCTCTTTATTTCCAGTAACATATGAAAGAGACTATATTGCTGAGCTATAAATGTTCAGTATATACATCAAAATAATACATCATACCGTTTTTTTTACACAGAAATATTTTGTAAGTCCGCAATGCAAAGTTTTGCAAGAAGTTTGACTATCATTTATATAAAGTTAAATGTAAATAGAATTACTACCGCTATGTACACCCTTGCCACTATCTGTCATTTGTGTGACTTCATTATTTGTGCATTGTCACAGTTTGATCTGCATAGATGATTTAGGAGCAAACTCTTGGAATATCACCTTCATGTTTATTACTCATATTGAATTTTGGTGTTTCATTCTTTCTAGTCTCGCCACAGTAGCAAATGATGGCCTTTCCTTATAATAAATTATCTACAGATAATTATCATAAAGACAAAGAATAACTGGTGAGAACAATGACCTTTCTGTACAAGATCCCACTTCAACCACCAATGTGAGAGCATTGTCAAAGTTGGAATTACATTTCTTGAAAAGGAATACCACTTATTTGTTTGAGACACTTTTTCTATGGCTTTTAATATGTACATGTTTTGTGGTTTGGTGGAAAAATGCATGTTTAAGTTGCCATTATAACCTTTGACCGCTTTCTGAAGTCTACATACCTGACCACACACTCGCTACAGAGTTCTACAATTTAAGCTTACAATGGCAAGAAAAACACAGATTTCTGAAAAGATTAAACTTATAGAATTTGGTATGTCGTGAACTACGATCTTATTGTGAAAACTCGCAGCATCATGTTAGATCTAGCAGTAATTTTTTGTGAATACGAACCTTATTATTAAACTTTCTTGCAATGCAATGACTTCATACCCTTTGGAAGAACTTCTGGAGGGTGAGAAGTCATTGCATTGCAAGAAAGATAGTGAACGTTTAAATGGTCTTCGATTTTACATAATCGGGATTTTTAACAAGCTTCCCCAGCACCTAGATTTTATACTTTGGCTAATAGAGGGTCTTAGCCACATTCAACATTTTGTACATGAAACGACTAGACAACCCCTTTCCTACACAGCTCTAAGAGAGCGTCTAGGCCCCCTACCTTTACACCAAATATAGGGCCCTATCATGTGCCTACAGTTATAACGGGGACACTAAGGGGAAAAATTTGCGATCGCAAATCTCCTCTTAGCATCCCCATTTTACAGGTGGATGATAAGGCAGGCGTGAATCCACCTGCCTGCCCCGTAGTGGCCACTAGTCTCCAGGATGCTCAAGGCAGCGCCAACGCACCATCGCGAGCATCCCCTCTATGGAGTCCATAGGACTCCATGGAAGTTTCTGCTGCCGGGTCACATGACCGGCAGGATTTCGCCTCTCGCAAGATCGTTCAGGTCCATGGAGTGATCGTGGAGGGAGACTGAGTCGCTTTTTTCCCCAATTCTCACTCTGCTCTCGGCAGCCAGAAGCGGTAGATTGGGCCGCCATTCTAGCCGCGAGATGAGAGGTGAGTATTTGGTTTTTTGGGGAGGGTTCCAGCTGCTGCTAACTGATTCCGCAGAAGTTCTAAGCTGTAGCAAACCTTTTCAGTTAGCAGCAGCGGTTCATAATTAGCGTTAGAACTATGTG
The DNA here is from genome assembly GCA_009667805.1 of Leptobrachium leishanense. Lineage (NCBI taxonomy): Eukaryota > Metazoa > Chordata > Amphibia > Anura > Megophryidae > Leptobrachium > Leptobrachium leishanense. The sequence continues at coordinate 415,417,288 of CM019064.1, forward strand.
ATCCTAATACTAATTACGCCTTGCTTACACTTTGCGCTCCCCATGTTAAGCATAGGGAGAGCAAAGTGCAGTAAGGTCGCACTAAAGAGCACTAATACCGATGCGCTAATGGGTTTTGTAACTCGTTAGCGATCAGGAGGTGATGCAGGTGTCCCGCTATCACCTCAATTAACCTAGCGCTATTGCTCATTTATCTGAGCGCTAGCGCTAAGGAGGTGATAGGGCCCATACTATTTACAGTTACCTCAGTGTCTTGCTGCCTACTTGCGTACTTTCACAACTCACGATTGGGTCAATCCGTGGATTCTTGAACACTGGCTAAAAATGTATTGCCACCCTCGACCTCGCGCATATAAACTTATCTCCAGGCAGTGCTGAGGACCCAGACATTGTGGAAATCAATTACAAACTGGCTCTCTGTCTTTCTGACCCTTACTCAACAAGATTTAATCAAAGCCACTGTCCCTTCATGGAGACTTATCCCTTCTACTATCTATTTGGAAATGTTTTACGGACTCCTCCACCGAGTGTATATGGCACCCACTAGAATGGCTCATGCTCGTTTACTGCTCAATAGCTGCTGCTTTCAATGTCAACACCAGTCTGTGGATTTGTGGCACTGTCTGTGGGCTTGCCCATTTATTCAAACCTTCTAGGTTTGGCTCCTCGGTTTTATGACTTATGAGTTATGATCCCTGCCACCCCAGAATGGGCCATTTTTAATCATTTTTCCACCACTCACACACTCCGTTTCTAAAGCACATAAATTTTGGCTCTGCCTACTGGCAGCCACAGGAAAGAAGGCCATATTGGCGCAGTGGATGTCCCCAACGCCTCCGTTATACCGCATTGTTTATGATAGAATATATTCTATGTTTTTTTTGCATGATTGGATGGAGGCCTCTTTACACCAAGACAACTAGTGATGGGCCGAACACCCCCGTGTTCGGTTCGCATTCGAACTCGAACACCCAAAATAGTTTGACCGCAAACTCGAACACAATTCGAACACCATGCAGGTCAATGGGACTCGAACGTTTGAAAATTAAGGTCCCCTCCAAGAGGGCATATATGCAAGATATTGGCCATAAAAGGTGTATGGGGATCCGGGTACTACCATGGGGGACAGGAAACAATTTTTTTAACCCTTTCACTGCTGAGTGCTGAGCCATTTCAACGCTGCTCTAGATTGTAAGCTCCTTTGAGCAGGGCTCTCTACACCTCTTGTTTCTGCTCCTATGTTTGTCTTAATTTTGTCTTTTTCCCATTGGTTATTGTAAAGCTCTGTGGAAACTGTTGGCACAATAATAATAATAATAATAATGTATTCAGAGTTTAAGTATGCAGTTGACCAAATTAAATTTTTGTATTTTGAACAGCCTTGCTTATGAATGGGATACAATTTAATTATTACAGGTTACAGTTGATGAATAATGCTATACAAGAGAGTGGACGGTTTGTATTATATATATATATTTCCATGTTTTCCAGTTATTTGATTGATAACTTAATTCACAATACAAATTTTGTAATTTTTTGCTTTGAAAAATACAGTAATAGTTACAGTTATAAGTATTTATAAAGCGCCAACAAGTTCCATAGCGCTGTACAATGGGAGAGACAGAATAACAAGTATACACACACGTTACACACAGAACAGTAGGAGAGAGGACCTTGCTTGAGAGTATACAATCTGAGAGGAGAGGGGTGACACACTAGGTGAGCATGAATAACAGAGTATGTGAGGTAGCGGGAAGGTAGTGGGGGATTATGGAGTGAGATGATAGTCTTACCTAAAGTAATGTGTTTTCAGAGACTTCTTGAAGGACTGGAGAGCCGGGGAGAGTCTGATGTTACGGGGGAGGGAGTTCCATAGAAAGGGTGCAGCTCGGGAGAAGTTCTGAAGATGAGAGTTGGGGTGCGGGTACGAGGAGCAGATAACATCAGATCATTGGCAGAGCGAAGTGGTCGGGGCAGGATATACCTGCAAATAAGGGAGGAGATGTAGGTAGGGGCGCGGCTACGGAGAACTTTGTATGTGAGCACCTGTATTTTGAAATAGATTCTATAGGAGACAGGAAGCCAGTGTAGAGATTGACAAAGGGGTAAGGTGTGAGAGGTGCAGGAGGTGAGTCTGGCACAGGCATTCATAAAAGACTACAGAGGGAGAATCTGGGATATCTTAAGGTCAAAGAGAAAGAGGTTACAGTAGTCAAGGTGGGGGATAATAAGAGCTTGGATGAGCATCTTAGTAGAGTCCTGATTAAGAAAGGGACGGATGCGTGCAATGTTTCTTAGGTGGAAGTACCATAATTTGGTTAGTGACTGAATGTGAGGAGTGAAGGAGAGATCAGGGTCTAGGAGGACACCATGGCAACGAGCCTTAGAGGAAGAAGTAATGGTGGCACCATTCACCTGAAGGGAAATGGGTGCAAGAATGGAGGTTCTAGAGGGAGGGAAGACGAGAAGTTCAGTTTTGGAGAGGTTGAGCTTTAGGAAATGGGAAGTCAGGGGCGGACTGACCCATCGGGCACTCGGGTGCTGCCCGAGGGCCCGTGGGTCACTGGGGGCCCGGTTTTGTAAGGGACCACAGTGGTGACGCTCCAGCGTGCCTTCCTGGGCCCCAAGTGCACCCTGCATTGATGCCGCCCCCTCACATGAAGCACGCACGTGGGGGGGGGCGGCATCAATTCAGGGAGGACGTGGGGCCCAGGAAAGCACGCTGGAGCACCGCCGACGCGGTCCCTTACAAAACCGCTGCTGGGGTCAGTATATATCTGTAGCGCTCACTCCTGGAGGAGCCGCTGAATAAACCTCGGGTTAGTCTCACCGCACTAGGGAATAACTATACACCAGCAGTGTTGTGGATTTTTATATATTATATTCTTTACTGATTCCAATAAAGCAGCATATAATAAGCATATACGGTATTTGAGTGACAAGAATCAGTAATGCGGGAAAAACACGCGGCAGTAAAAGAAAAGGTTAATCCCCTCAGTTCTGGAGTGTAAGTCCCGTGAATAATAGCTCAAAAATGTGTATGTGTATTGTCTCGTGTACCCAGGTACTGTATTCAACTGGCCAGTGAATGAAATAAACCAATCTCCGACTAGTCACAGTTGGGGCCCTGTGGATTTAAAACAATACTGCAGCGTGCGTTTCTTATTTGGGAACTGCGGCCTGGGAGGTCTCTCACCCATCCGATAGGCAAACTGTACAGCACCCGATCAAAGATCTTCTCCGCTGTGTACTGGGACTCTGTGCCACTGGATCCGCTCCCTGCTTGTCGAATCTCTGCAACTGGAACAACGATCCACCGCCTGCACTCCCAATCGATCAGCGAGGTCTCCTTACTCGGGGTCCAGTCGGAACCAGCTTGTCATCCAGACCTCTCAGCGCTGCGTAGGTAGGTCTCAGCATGGTCACTGTCCCGATCTCCAGCACCAGGGAGGCAGCGCCTGTACTCTGGCCTGGTCGCGATCCTTGACAGTTCTCACGTGCGTCCTCCACCTTTCACTGCTCCACTCACTCTGAACATGCCTTCCACGAGGCTGCTGATCTCCTTCCTCTTCCTCCTCCATCCCCTTCCTGTCCTCACGCAAAGCATGATGGTAGGTGTAGTTCAGTTCTTTCCTTGTTTGTCCAGCATAATCCATTAGGTCTCTGTCTCCCTCTGGTGGCCATAATAATTAAATGCAGCAGAACACAGTCTTTAAAGCAGCGCTACATATCCATGTGTGAGCTGGGCACTATACATCCATGTGTGAGCTGGGCATTATACATCCATGTGGGAGCTGGGCACTATGCATCCATGTGTGAGCTGGGCAATATACATCCATGTGTGAGCTGGGCAATATACATCCATGTGTGAGCTGGGGCAATATACATACATGAGTGAGCTGGGCACTATACATCCATGTGTGAGTTGGGCAATATACATCCACATGTGAGCTGGGCAATATACATCCATGTGTTAGCTGGCCATTATACATCCATGGGTGAGCTGGGCACTATACATCCATGTGTGAGCTGGGCAATATACATCCATGTGTGAGCTGGGGCAATATACATCCATAAGTGAGCTGGGCACTATACATCCATGTGTGAGTTGGGCAATATACATCCATGTGTGAGCTGGGCAATATACATCCATGCGCGAACTGGGCACTATACATCAATGTGTGAGCTGGGGCAATATACATCCATGTGTGAGCTGGGCAGTGTACATCCATGTGTGAGCTGGGCACTATATATCCATGCGTGAGCTGGGCAATATACATCCATGTGTGAGCTGGGCAATATACATCCATGTGTGAGCTGGGCATTATACATCCATGTGTGAGCTGGGCAATATACATTCATGTGTGAGCTGGGCACTATACATCCATGTGTGAGCTGGGAACTATACATCCATGTGTGAGCTGGGAACTATACATCCATGTGTGAGCTGGGGCAATATACATCCATGTGTGAGCTGGGGCACTATATATCCATATGTGAGCTGGAGCAATATATATCAATGTGTGAGCTACTGGGGGCAATATATATCAATGTGTGAGCTACTGGGGCAATATATATCCATGTTTGAGCTACTGGGGGCAATATATATCCATGTGTGAGCTGCTGGGGCAATATATATCCATGTGTGAGCTGCACATTACTGTGGGTTTTATTGCTGTGGAGCTCTGAGATACGCTCATACACACTGCAAATTACTGTGAGGTTTTTGCTGTGCAGCTCTGTAATACGCTCATGCACTCTGCACATTACTGGGAGTTTTATTGCTGTGGAGTTCTGTAATGTGCAGTATGTCAGGATTCTACAGTATCTGTTAAAGTGATCGGCGGTTTCCCACATTTTCCACAGGGACTTTCTATGCAGGGGTGTAGCCTTAGCTGCAATGAGTGGGTGATGGCTGCTGCAGCAGTGCGGTGGCCATCTGTAAGTATGGAGGGGGGCACAATTCGCTGCTGGATGGATTTTCAAAAAGGTTATTTTTAGGAGTTCAGAAATTAATTCTTTAGCACAATAATGTACACGTGGGTGTTGCGTTGTAGGGGGTGGGGCTTTTTATGGGTGTGGCCTCCTCTGGGTGCAGAACAAGGGGGGCCACATGACCTCCTATTGCCCGGGGGCCCCATTTGTTGTCAGTCCGCCCCTGCGGGAAGTCATCCGGAGACAGCTGACAGGCAGGCTGTGACTTGATCCAACACAGGAGGAGAGTGATTGGGGGAGGAAAGGTAGATTTCGGTGTCGCCAACATAGAGATAATATTGGAGGCCATAGGAAAAAATGAGGTTGCCCAGAGAGGCGGTGTAGATTGAGAATTGTAGGTTGACAATGCAGGCTCTAGAGTGTTTCAAATCAACGCAACATTTTAAAACATAAATATAATTTAACAGACTGTCAAACTCACAGTTTTTTTGCCTTCATATCTATGTTAGTTAAAATTTGGCTATTTCAGTTTTAATTATTACAGGGCACATTTGGTAAATAATGGTGAAAGAGAAATATTGCATAAAAAGTGAGGTTCAAAACAGTAACAAAGATGGCAATCGTTTGAATTGAAAAAATGGCAGTCAGGTTATTCAGGTCAGGTGTATGCTTTCACATAACTGGTTTAATAAAAGACATGGAACTGCTCAAATTCAGAATTATATTCAAGTTTGTTTTAGCTCACTGTATTTTTTTTGTTTTCATTTTTTTATTAATTGTTGTAGCTGTGCATATTCAGTTTGCTAAATAGTAGCGTTTCTAAAATTGTGGTACAAAAAAGGCACTGCATTGCAGTATCCTATGGGAAAGACACGACTTCAAAGGTGCGTCAAAAAATGATGCGGTAAAAAAGTTGCGTCTTTGAAAAAGACTCTCCAATTTGGCTGTGGCCAAATTTTGATGCTGCAAAATTGGAATTGGACGCTCTTCACAAAATGGAGCATCTTTTTCCATAGTTAGAGTTAGAAATTAGGGTTAAAGTTAGACACTAGACTTGGGGTTAGAAATTAGGTTTAGGATTAGAAATTAATGTTAGAAAATAAGTTAGGTTTGGAAACTATGTTAGGGTTAGAAATTGGGGTTAACCCAGATCATAACCCAATCCTAAAACAAGCACAAACAGTAACCTAACCCTAATTTCTAACCCTAATCCTAGTATGTCTACCTCTAACCCTAATTTCTAAACTTTACCCTAGTATCTAACCCTCATTTCTAACCCTAACACTAATATCTAACCCTAACACTAGTTTATAACCAAAACTCCAGTTTATAACCCTAACCTTAATTTCTAACCCTAGCACTAGTTTCTAACTATAACTCTGGTTTCTAACCCTAACCCTAATTTCTAAACCTAGTTTCTAACCATAACTCCGGTTTCTAACTCTAATTTCTAACCCTAACCCTATTTTCTAACCATAACTGCAATTTCTAACCCTAACCCTATTTTCTAGCCATAACTCCAGTTTCTAACCCTATCCCTAATTTCTAACCATAACTCCAGTTTCTAACCCTAATTTCTAACCCTAACCCTAATTTCTAACCATAACTCCAATTTCTAACCCTAACCCTAATTTCTAACCATAACTCCAGTTTCTTACCCTATCCCTAATTTCTAACCATAACTCCAGTTTCTAACCCTAATTTCTAACCCTAACCCTAATTTCTAACCATAACTCCAGTTTCTAACCCTAACCCTAATTTCTAACACCCCAATTCTAACATTAACCCTACTTTGTATCCCTAATCCTAGTTTCTAACCCTAATTTCAAACCCTAACCCTAATGTCTAACCTTAACCCTAAAGTTTAACCCTAGTTTCAAAAAGTCTGCTTCATTTTTGAATGAAGTATTATATTTTTATAATAAATCATTAATTTTGTTTTGCAGTTTAATGATTGATTTTAAAATTTACATGGTCGTAAAGCTCTTTTAGAAGTAACACATCCATGTCATGTTACAAAACTTTTGCAGTTGTCTGAGCAGTTGAATACATGGCTAGCTATGTTTTATACAATTGAGACTTTTCTTTTAGATATTTTGTTTAGCCATTTTAGTTCACTAGTTAGTACAATCTGCAGCCTTTTAACAAATACCTGGATTAATTCATGCAGGACAGCCATTAGGGGGATGACATTCCAATCCATAATATGTTCAGCGGTCCCGTAGCTCCAAGGGGCCCTGGCTTTCCCAAACTCTGTGCAGCTTGTCTAAGTGGCCCAGATGTATAGAGATCCCTCCATGCCACCCAGAACTGGCCCACCAAGATACAAACATATTTCCCAGTGTGGCATCTGCTATCAGGAAGAACACTCTGGCGCATCACTGAGGGAGCATTTAGTGTGGTCTAGTCTGCTGCGTGTTACAGTTATTTAAAAAAATTATCTATGTTTCTCTTGATAAACATGCCATTATATATCCTTGTGTTCAAGCCAATGTGAGACATAATCTTAGTCGCAAAAGATAATATAATGCTATATATAATAATCATATTATAATAATATATAAATGAGGTAATCAGTTGATCGACATACTTTGTTTTTGCAGGTTAATAATCTGAAACAATGGGTGACTGGAGTTTTTTGGGAAGACTTTTAGAAAATGCGCAGGAACACTCCACAGTCATTGGAAAGGTTTGGTTGACAGTTCTCTTCATCTTCCGTATCTTGGTACTAGGAGCTGCAGCTGAAGAGGTCTGGGGAGACGAGCAATCTGACTTTACTTGCAACACACAGCAACCAGGTTGCGAGAATGTCTGCTATGACAAAGCCTTCCCGATATCCCATATTAGGTTCTGGGTGCTCCAGATTATTTTTGTGTCCACACCAACCCTCATCTACCTGGGTCATGTCCTGCATATTGTGCGAATGGAAGAAAAGAAAAAAGAGAAAGAAGAGGAGCTAAAGAAATGCATCAAAGGCAACGACGAAAAGGAACTACTCCTCAGGAAAGGCGCGGAAAAGAAGGAAAAGCCCCCCATAAGAGATGAAAGGGGGAAAATCAGAATAGGAGGTGCCCTCCTACGCACTTATGTCTTCAACATCATTTTCAAAACTCTGTTTGAGGTTGGTTTTATTGTAGGGCAGTATTTTCTGTATGGTTTTGAGCTAAAGCCTTTGTACAGGTGCAACCGTTGGCCATGTCCCAATACTGTGGACTGTTTCATTTCAAGGCCGACGGAGAAGACCATTTTTATCATATTTATGCTTGTAGTGGCTTGCGTGTCTCTTTTGCTCAATATGTTAGAGATTTACCACTTGGGGTGGAAGAAGCTCAAACAGGGCATGACTAACAAATACATCCCTGACCCGTCTTGTAACAGGGCAGGGCCTCCTGGCATGATACCACGAACTGCGCCACCCAACATGTCTTTCCCACCATACTACACTGACGCAGCTGCCGCTCCACCTATCATGCAACACGGATACGCAAGATCTCCACTCTCTGAGTTCAAGATGCCATCACTGTCGGAGGAACCTCTAGACCCATCCTACTTTGGAGGAGCTCATGAACTCCATTCCTTAGCAGATGAGCAGAACTGGGCTAATTTATCAGTGGAGCGTGAAAAGAAGCCTGGGTCAAGCAGTGCTAGTGCATGCAGTGCCAGCACTTCGGGCCCAAGCAGTGTGAGAAATGAAGGAGGAGCAGAAGAGATGGCAACCGGTTTAACAGGGAGTGGGAGCCGCATTAGGGCGGCTGTAGAAGACAGGCCAGCAACCACAACAGTGGAAATGCACCAGCCACCTGTGCTGATAGATACAAGGAGGCTAAGTAGAGCTAGCAAGTCCAGCAGTAGAGCAAGGTCAGACGACTTAGCTGTGTAGTAGCGAAGAAGGGCACAAAGTAAAGAGAAATTCCTCTCGAACTCAGCGCAGAGCTGGCTGGGTATACATTAAAATGAAAAATGAAAAGATATCACACTCCTTGGATCCATTGAGTGCCAGTAAGACCCGTGGCATGCTTCACTGGTACTAAATGGGTTTAGAAGAGTCAATACTATGTATCCTACGAGTCTACAAATAAAAGTGGCAGAATAATGGGGATGGAGATGATGGTTCCTGTTTTTTTTAGCCTCATGAATCCAAGCTTGCTGTTACTGCACACTGTGAGTTGTAGTGAGCAATGTGTCCTTTTAGAGTTTATAAAGAAATCTAGATTATTCTTTGAGTGTGTAGTGTATGTTTCGAACATTTGAACTTCTACAGAGCTATTCAATTGGAGTACCAAAAATACAGTCAGGTAAGGTCATATTTCAACAGTGTCCTTGATAGAAAGCACTTACTGTATATATATATAACAGGAAAATATGAAACTAAACAAAAATAATACAGTTGTGTAGTAAATTAAAACACCCTGAAAAGCCCAAGTCATTTACATGTTCTGAAATAAATTTTTAACAGATATACGTAATAAGTGATTATTGCTGTTAGCTCTGTTATGCAGTATGAATACTTTAACACTTTTTTTGGTACAAATGTATTATTTCAGGAGAATAATAATCTGAATTAATTGTTAGCCGGTTGAGTTGTCTTTATATAGACTAATAACCTGGTATGATCAATGTGTCTTCTTTAGAATACTCATCTACATGTGGATCGTTGTTTACAGTGTGACAGCACGATTTTAGATTTAAGAAATCAGAAATAGAAGAAATAGAATTAGTTATATGAAATTCTATTAACAAGGGAAAAGAAGTAATGGAACTACCATGGAATCTACATTAATATTATATCAATCCAACAAATGATGTTAAAGTTTATTCCAAAAAATGGGGTTCTAGTGGGAATATACAATCATACAAACTTAAAATTAACTTTTACTATATATCATTAAAGCACTTATGAGACATGGACTCGTCAGTATCAATATATTTTTTTAAAGAATGCCTTGTTGATTACACTGTAAACAAATGTGTTTTTTTTGCATCTTCATTCCTCAACAGGAAAAATAAAATGAAATATTTGTGAGGTAATATCGGATGATGGGACCTCTAAGCTAACGTCTCTGTAAATGCTTAAAATTAAGAAATGTTTGTTTACATTAAATTAGGACACTTTCTTTTTGTCTTCTGTTTTCCTTCAAATACATTGTTCTTAATACTTTGTTCCTCGTGAAAAAGGAAAACACATATGAATAATATATAAAAAAGACTGGAGTCTTTTAATTGTTGTCTGAAACAAAATGTTGATAAATAATTTGAAAATACTTGTTCCTTTGTCATTGTTTATTCATGTTCCGAAAGGGTGTTTTGTAAGAACAAATTTGAATATTTTACATTATGGTGCTCTTACATATGTAACAAAAAATTTATTTAACTTACATGCATTACATCATAATTAAACACTAGAATATAAATTACTTTGTGGAGAAGAAATGCAAGAAAAAAGTAAGAGAAATAAATATGACAAAAAAGTAATTTTTACGTTAAATTAGAACAAAACTAGATTCAATATATCGCATGTGAAACTCAAAACTTAAACGCATATTATTAAAGAGACTTCAGATATGATGTGCATAGGTCACAAAATAGTAAAGATGGTCACTTTTTCGTAAATGTTGTCTTGATTTAGCATCTAGATAACAAATAGTTTGCTGGCATTGTATTTTAAAATGTACGGCTCACAGCGTGTATTGTAACAATTTTTGTTTCATTGTAACAGAAGAATTTCATTTATTTTTTAAGTTTTAATCCTTCAGAGCTTCTGATTCTCTTTTATATATATTTTTTTTAAATTTATGACCCAGTTAAAAGATTTAAACAGACAGGCTTCTCTAAAAATTCTGTTGCGGCTTTACACCATTCATCTCTAGAAGTCCAAATATACTTCATATATATGTATGCTCTATTTTTATTTTATTTTTTAAAACAGCAAAAGCCTTTTTAACAGAGGCATATAAACAAAAAATGACTTCCAATGGCACATAAAATAAAAAAATTGAGTTTTAAAAACCCCAAAAAAAGTGGATTGCATTTCAGGAAACGTAGTTTTTTTGTTACAGAAATTAATATTTTTACTTGCAAAAAACGATATGTGCTCCTTCAGAAAACTGGAACATTTTACATATATCAAAAATTATGTAATAGATCTTTTTTTTATCGAAGGCAGATTTTTGCCATTGGAAGGACATTCTTATTATGTTTTATTTACAGCCAATTGTCTTTAATAGACAGCGGTAGCTGAATTTGCCTTTAGATAAGGATCTTGACATGGTAAAAGGTGATTCTTCCGATTGTGTGAACAGGTGGTCTGTTTGAGCAATGCTACTTACATAGATAACTTGAACAAAATGTTGAATTGTTTTAAAACTTCAAAATATAGAAAGAGTTGCACTTTGAAAAAATACCATTAATTCAGTATTTTTATGTTCCCAATCACTTATAGCTCAGTTCACCGAGCAAAAAAATTTATGATTTACATTTTTGTCTTAGAAATGTATTTATTATTGGATTTTTGTTACAAATTTCATTGCATAAAAATATAACTACTGAAAAAATAAATAATAAAAAATACACTAAAAGCTTTGTTTCCTGCTCTATGATGTGGATGTGACCATGGCGAAAAAAAAGAATTTTTTGTGGAAACCAGAGTTTGTAATTGCTGATCAAATTGTGCTTTTGCTTATTCATTACTTATTCTTTTAGGCTATATAGGACGCTGTCAAAATGTTTGCTAGAGTTTACGACATTGCAGCTGGATATGCAACAATAATTAATGCATTTGTGCAAGTATTTCCAGGATAAAAATATTCAATACAATATATTTTTTTTGGATTAATGGACAAACTATAATAATTTAGCAATTAAAGTAAATATAAACTAGTGCCCAAAAATTTGCATCACTTTGTTAGGAATCACAACAATGTACAAAAAGAGAGAAAAACAAGAGGTAAGTTAAATTCTTGCTAAAGCAAAGGTTTATGTCTGTTTAACAAAGTAGGAGTTGGGCTCAAAATGTTGGTGGCCTACAATGCCCGCAATTTTTTGACTGCAACAGACAAACATAAAATGAAGGAAGTTGCCGTTCAAAAACAACTGGGGGTTCAGCGTTTGAGATCCCTGAACTAGAACGTTAAGAAGGCCTTGTGAGATAATACATTAAAGCACAATCTAAATTAGTAAAACATATGTTGATTAAAGAGTTATTACAAGTTATTGCAATTAAAGACCTCGTTTGACCTACTCTCATTATTTACAGCTTAGTCTCCCATTTCAATTTTTCAAAGACCCAAAAAGGGAACATTATTGTAGCAATATCAATTTTTTTTATTTCCACCAGATTTCTCTTTTGTGATGTGTGATGTTTATGTAACTTTGGTTTTTCTGAAGATTAGACTGCCTTATTTGACTATCATAATTGCACATTTCTATAACTTGTAGGGAACCCCAGGGGTACACATGCGCCTTCAACACAGTCCTTATATAAACAAGCAGTCTTTTTCCTCTTGATTTTGGTTTTATTGCATCGAGCAGCAACAGAACAAAACAACTTTCTTCAGCAAACAGTAAAGTAAACAGCTTTTCTCAGCAATCTATCAACATAAAGCAAAAGTCTTTCAAGTTAAGTTGCACTGCGTAGTGCAATTAGGTAGTCTCACTCAGGTAAGGTCCAATTGCTCCAGAGCAGCCCCAAACACACAGAGCTTTCTGTGTGACTTTCAGCCTCAGCTACTCCACCTCTCTCTCACCTGTGTTACCTTTATAACAGGAAGGGCTGTAGGGGAAGTACCTGCCTTCCCAAGTTAACCCCTTCTTTGCTCTCAGTCCTGCTGACTCTGCACAAACTATACAGAATAAACAACCTTTACATTTGTTCTCCCAGGTTATCAATTTCTCAATTAAATACAGCATTCCATAGGTATAGAAAAACAAAAACAAGAAAGACACATGGGCTCTTCAGCATTAAGAAAGTAACTAAAAACTAGACATATTACAAATTATTACGGACCTCTTTTTTTTGCATGCTTTCATTTTTTATACATCGAACCACATGTCAAATTTTTTAAATAAAATGGATTGAATGGTTCAATGACTTAAAATAGGGGATTACATGTTCACAGCACCCCATGTGTTTTTCACCATAACAAAGCCTCTTTTGCAAATTATTTCATAAAATACATATAGCAGTCAGTCACTCTTATTAGGTTTGTTGTATGTTGCTTCTTGATTGTTCCAAAACACTAAATGATGATGACTTTAAAAGTGATACAAGGGGTAAGAACAGGAAAGAGTGGAAGTCATTGAAGAGTTTAAGTTATCCAGCATTTATATGGTTAAATAAAGTAGGAGTAGAGTTCACTAGTAAGCTATAATATGTTACAGGGAGATTCCTTTCAAGGGTCGGGAGCGATTAATACTGAAGGAAAAGAAAATCTGAAAATCTTGACAGATAAAAATAATGTTAAAATTTAAATAATGATTGTAGAAGACCATCTATGAACAATATTTTTTGTAAAATACTTTAATTACAAAAGACCTCTCATTAAACCATATTGTTGCCTCAATTAACTGTTGGGTTTGTTCTACAACCTTTAAAAATCTTTAAAAATCAGTAACAAAAAACTCCAAATGAAATAAGCACTTTATGTTCGTGAATCTTCCTTAAAGCTTCTCTAGGATAAGAACAGGTTGGCATTCTATTTTAGTGGAACCAAAATGAAAGGAAAATTTGTTTATAGTTATGCACTTATTTTAGAATTTAACTGTTGACAAGCTATTTTGAGCTCAAGTTGCCATTGAAAATATATAACAATATCTGTTAAAATGCTACATTTAATATAATAACATTATGTAGAATTTTGGTGAAAGCTACCTTTTTTGACATAAAGGAATTCAACCAAATATCACTAACAGTTGTTAGCTCACTCTGTTAGACAATCTTGGCAGCTGGGAGTATGGTTTAGTATTGGATCCTTCACCAGCTTAACAGTTTAGGTTGAGCTTTGATATTGGTCGGATCAGTCAGATTCAACTCGGGATAGTTAGAATGTGCACACAAGTTGGATCTCTAGTGTAAAGATGCCAAAGATTAGCAAATTATGCAATACACTGCAAACCTTATCTTTATAGAATTAAGAATCTTCCCTCCAGGGAATCCTGTTATACTCCCAAACGTTATGCTTGAAACAAAGGAGAAATGGAGGGAAGCCGTGGAATTGATGAGAAGGAATCATAATAGAGTGAATCTGTTCCCTCCATTTTTGTTTGGACCTCTAGTATAACTGTTTACAGCATATTCATTCTTTGCAACACAAATCTGCATATATCATCGACAACTCTGTCAGATTATTAGTCTGTTTTATTATTGATAGTTTCCTCAATTTCATACTAAAAACAATGAAACCTATTTTACTTTATAGAATAATTGACAAGTACGTTACACGACTTGTCAATTAAGTTAGGCAAAAGATTAGATGAGTATAGAATGGTCCGATGTTAAAGTGCACTTGCTATAGTCACCAGCTGGGCGCCATCAAAGTCTGTCTGCTATATGTCGGCTCTTCCAATCCCACCTGACTGGTTACATTGGTAGCTCCGATTGCACCTCGGATTCCTGCGCCAATGCTATCACCAAGATGGCAGCACCCTGCAAGCAATACTATAATAAAAGAGATCCTAATTGTTTAGTTCAGGAACTAAACTTGCTAACAACTGTCTGACATATCAACATCGACACTTGGTATTTGAACTGATGGGGTGAGGAACTGCTAAATCAAGCCACCACCATATTTTTATTTTTTTTATTTTTTTATTTAAAAGGTTTATTTTGTACCAAGGTCAGCTGTAGAATATACAGAAAGTGGCCATGCAAGGCCATAACTAGACATCTGCAGAGGCACGTCAGAGACAAAACAATAACAATAGTCAAAATGGGGTCAGCAGTACAACGACTGCCACCACCATATTTTCATCAAATTAAGTTGTGTGAGAAAGGAGTACGATTTTCTTGTAGGATCGCATTTGGTAAAGCTGTTACTGATTGTTCCCAAAAGCTTTTTGTGACAGTCATAAATGTTTACTAAAGCAATTCTACTTTGCAGTTTGTGGATTTTCATGGACTTCCTTCCTTCCTCCAAACACTTTAATATGGTTACAGATACGCTATGCGAGCGGTACCCATCCTCTGGCACAGTACTCTTTACAATACATTGATTATTTTGTCTGATAATGTTACATTCATGAGATTTCAGCCCGTCTGCCTCTCTCCTATTTGTAGATATACAGGTATAGTTATAGTTTTAGACGTATACATTGATTTGAACAATTACACGTTTTGTCTTGCAGCAAACACAGAAGTTTATTTTTGCCTGAAAGGAAGTTTGTCTTTTTTTCACTACGAATCCTCATCACAAAAGGAAATGTGTTTCTTTTTTTCTGGCAGTCATGGAGTTGTAATAATAACAATAAAACAATAAGAAAATGTTTCAAATGCTGTCTTTGAAGAAGTGCCTTGTGTAATACATTCTGTACAGAAACGATAATGTAAATGTTAATTTACCTCAAATGTTTACAATCCTGTTACTAAATAAACTTTTTGTACCATAGTAACTGACATTGCATTTATTACGTTGTAGCATTTTAATGTAATGTTGTTAATTAAATTGAAGTTTAGTATTTTGATGTCAATCACAACATTGACAGAGAGTAATAAAAAATTATTTAAAAAAATACTTAAATCTGTTAAAATCCAGTTATTGTTTTCCACCATCATATTACTTGATCATGGAGTAGGGTTGCAAATCCAGGGAGAGGAGGCATGAGCAAGAGTAATCTGTTCTTGAACGGATCACCTCTTTCTTACGCTGAAGTATTCTGGATGTGGCTATTACTTTCCATACTTCATCTGCAACCTTGTCCTTTGTTTAATCTTAAAACAGAGTCTACTTGTTATTCAACATGTACACTATGTCCATTTTGTCTTCAAGATCATGAAATTCATAATAGAATCTTGAGAGCTTTATAGAATTTTAGCTTAGAAATACGGGTATTGAGGGACACGTTTGAGGGCATGGGTGGAATCAGATTCAGAAACATTTTACATCACCCGAAGTTACATTTAAATATCAGATATTGTGGAGGTGAGACCACACCTTGGGACAACTATTTACAACCTTGGTGTGCTTCATATATTTCATTACCTAAAT
Source organism: Leptobrachium leishanense (assembly GCA_009667805.1). Taxonomy (NCBI): domain Eukaryota; kingdom Metazoa; phylum Chordata; class Amphibia; order Anura; family Megophryidae; genus Leptobrachium; species Leptobrachium leishanense. The sequence continues at coordinate 415,433,421 of CM019064.1, forward strand.
TCCTATAATACCTAGAGTACCTAAAATACGAGGTCTGCGTCCACTCGTGGTCTATTACACTGAGTCTAAAGGTTATGCTTCTGTGTTAAGGGGCTTATAAAAAGTGTTTTCAATACTATTCTAATCATTGTGATCTACAATGCAAGTTTTCAAGTGAGGCTGAAGTAGACAATACTGAATGTAATGCTTCGCAAGTCTAATTTAAGCACCTGTTCCCAAAACTGAAAAAGGAAGCTTCAACCCATTAATGAAATTTGATTTTCAAAACCCAGAAAGCTTCTGTCTGTCAGTCAGGGTTCGAGTCAAGCTAAAGTTACCCCACTCTTATTTACAGGAGTCAGGGAACAGAGTTTCCTTTTGGAAATCCCACTGTTCAGCTATGTTTATGTATTTAGATCATTATAATTGTTCATTATAATCCAGAATCGATTTTTTTCAAATACAAATTAATGCAAACTTAAAGCGCTGGTTTAGGTGCGTGTCAACATTGCAAATATTTAGGGCCCTATTATATACTTAACCCTAACCTTAGCGCTCAGCTGTGTGAGCTTTAACATTAGGTTAAATGTCCCTAGCGCAGGCCGTTACATTCCGAACGCTAACGGGTTAAAAAAACCGTTAGCAATTCGCACCTGGTGCTTTTCACCGTGAGTTTACTGTACTTTGAGCTCCCTATGCTTAACAGAGGGAGTGCAAAGTGATAATTTGTGTTAGGATTACAATGTCATCGGGTTCATCAGGCTCAAATTGTGCAAGAGTGGTTCAGGGAGCATGAGACATCATTTTTCACACATGGATTGGCCACCACACAGTCCAGACCTTAACCCCATTGAGAATCTTTGGACTAATGTGCTGGAGAAGACTTTACACAGCGCTGCGACTCTCCCATCACCAATACAAGATCTTGGCCACAAAGTAATGCAGCTCCAAATGGAGATACATGTTGTTACATTGCATGAGCTTATCGAAACGATGCCAAGGTAAATGCGTTCCGTAATCAAAGCAAAAGGTGGTCCAGCAAAATATTAAAGTCGGTGACTTTTGTTTTGGTCAAGCTTTGTATTTTTTATAATATTGAGATAGAAAATGATATATGCGTGCATTGTTTGTCACTAGAAATGCTGGAGTTTATATTTCATGCATCTTTCAGATGCATACAGAAATATTAGTGCATTTGTAGTGGGAACAATTGCGACCGGTCCCTGAATTAGGATTCAGGTCTTTCCGCCAATTTAGGCTGTCCATTTACATCCACCAGAGAGTTTTCCAGATACTTTCTTTCCCTTCTTACTCTGCTTCCGTGTCTGACATATAGCTTCCCATAGCATATATCCAGTGTGACATAGGTTCATCTAGGTTAACTGTAAAGTTTAGCTGAAACTCAAACTTTGAATGACTACTAAGACTGTCGGATATAATCTCTGCACGTGACCACAACACGTCATATATTGGACTTCTCAGCCAAGCCTCCAATATGGCAGGGATTATTATTTCATAAGAAACCTATACGAGACACAAATATCAATCGTTTATATTTCCTAGAAATTCTCCTAAATTCTTTTAAATGTCTGTGTTTTGCTTTGAAGAATACAATAATCAATAATCGGATAAAAACATATATATATTTATTACGTATACAAAAAAGTTTCAAATCTCATATCATAAACAAAGATTTATAAACCACAATCCATCAGCACATAAAAACTAGCTTCACAATATATGTATCTCCTGTTAGTAACTGCATATATGATTAATATCATTTACCTTATCAGTTAGTAACTAATACACAAATGGTTAATTAACATTTCTGCTTAATAAAACATGCATTTCCCAGCAAACAATGTTTAACCAGCTAGATCTTATAGAGATATATATATTTCTATACTACATGGATCAACAAAAGATGAGCTAATTTAGATTGATAAGTAATAAAACTTATTTAGTGAATCCTCCCCTAATCGAGAATTAAACTTCTAATCTTTTGCTTTTTATTTTGTAGTTATATAATTCCCTGCTTATTAATTTCAATCACAGTAATTTCCAAATTCAATATATATATTTGTATCAATCCTACAACAGTTTCTTTTAGGATAAATCCTTATGTCCACTTCTTCATATTTCTATCTGCAGAATAGAAATATTTAGATTTTTGGAACTACCAAGAATCTGAGAAATCTCAGTCTATATGTTGCAAGAAATCTACAAATATATATAATTACATTAATTCCTTAATTTAAATAGCTCTCATACATTACCTCTCCAATCTGGATTTTGAGGAGTCTGCCTTGGAATTCTTTATGTAATATTGTGTTTTTGTAATATGTGACAATTATTTATATTAGATAATCAATGCATGTGAGTTAGAGATTTGGTGAGAGTCTTGAGTGCATTGTCCCGGAATGATCTGCTAGCGATATGTGTTAGCCTCGGAGGGCCTCATGTCCTGGAATCTCGGAATCTCTCATGTGTATTGGAAGTCTGAATGCATTGCGGTGTGAGTCTCTCAAAGACTGCAACCAACATTGCCGCTTCAATTATAGTCAATTTGACGTCACTAGCAATATTTTCGTTATATCAAATATAATATTTGCTATCCTCTAGAGGGCAGTGTTGCACTTCTTAATTAATTCCAACATTTAATTTTTATATGTCTTATCTCGTGTCAAAAGTCAATCTGCACACAAAAGACTTTCTTCTCTCAGTGTAGACATTTAGTCTCCACATATCAAAATTAGATTTAGATCCTCACTCCTTTCAAAGTTTTACATTCCTCTCTAGTTAACTCACAGAATCTATTCTTCAATAATTATACTATTTACCACTTAAACTCTCTACAATATAAATTGGAGCGTCTATTTTCTACTGTAAATATAATAAAATATACCTTGATTATAAACATATATTTCGTGAATATATTTTACATTACGAAGATTTTAACTCTTATATTCCTATACCCAAAAGACAAAATATCTTTTTGTTTTAAAGACTTAAAACAGACCAATAAATTTAATTATGACAGGTCTTAGCACTTAGCTTGGGCATTATATCACACAAAGACATTTTAAGGTTCCTTCATGTCTGGTATTTCTAAAAAAATATGTAAGATCTCACCCAGCCATGAACTCTGTAAAAAAAATCTCGGTTCATTTCTAACTAGGGAAATTTAGAAAAAGAAAAAGACTGTCTTTAAAAACAAAATGGCTACAGGCATCCATTTTACCTTTTTTTCCCTTCCGATATACCTGACAAGACTCTCAACAACCATGAGTTCAATGACTGCACCAGCATTTTACATTCCCTTCAGCTGAATGCCAGTTCCTGTCAGGATTGGCAAAAATATATTTATATATTTGGAACTTGCGTGCAGATGATGCGCCTGTACGGAGCAGACACCAGGGCTGAGAGGAATAGTATATATGTATCGCTGCCCAACACTCTGGTAGCTGTGTCACCAGGTATTAATCAGCTGGTTTTTTTGTTCTTAAGGATGTATATATATATATATATTCATGAATTGAATAAGTACTGTACCGTATTCTTTAGAAGAGGAGACGACTTTTAGGTGAGAGGAATTTGGGTGGACGAATATGAGTAGCGGTCCAGAGAATAGGTGCAGGCTTTGAAGTATCTTTAGGAGAGCTGGGGTAGGCTGTAGAATAGTCGTGGAAACAGTAGGTCGATAGGCAGGCTGAATCCAGGGATAGTCGAGGTACACGGAAGGAGGGTTCTGTAGCCGGGTTATCAATCAGGTAAGATTCTTCGAGTAGAATGGCGAGGAGTAGCTCTGAAACAAATAGATTCAATAAACGAGCAATGAACTCGGCATCTTCTTATAGTGGTGTTCTTCCGGGTATGTGACGTCATTAGCGTGCGATCGATATGTCTGCAGCTGTTCTCCTTCCAGTGTGATTACTTGTGTTTGCGGAGGGTTGGCATGGTAACATGCGGCTTGTGCTTCGGAGAGAACGGCGTCTGATCGAGGTCTGCATAGTTTGTCTCGTTATGAAGGATCTATAGAGCTGTAGCCAATAATCTTACAGCTCCACTGTTGTTCTGGTTGGCAGTGTCATGAAGGAACAATTTCTTATAGGGCCGGGTGAGTCTGCTTCTCCCTCTTTTCTCCCTCTCTCTTTTTATCACATATTTCAGCTATTCCCTGCTTTACTCGGACACTTCATTTTTGTTTTCAAGTTTGTTTTTCTTTTATTGGAGATATTCTTTGTCTGAGCTGATACCACTTAATCTTGGACTTCATTCTTATTGGAGGTCATTGTATGGTCTGTTCCCCAGCATACCATTTTTTTTATATATATATATATGAAGTTTATTCAAGTTTTTTGATACCTCACATACAACACAAAGTTAGAATAACAAAATGACATACAGTAGAGTAACTTGTGTGCAATCAGGATTTATACAGCAGTTTAGACCATTCAAAACAGTGCCATTGCCGACACAACCCAGGAGGCACATAGTTGTGTAAGACCCCAGGACTCACCCTCCAGGGCAGGACATCCTTCGACTGGTGATTAGGAGAATAAGCATGTGTCCGAAATTGAATAAAAAGTCTTTAGTGGCTGTATTTGACCCTACAACCCTACGTGACATGCTATCTAACAAATGAAATTCAGCTAAGTGAACCTTAATTGTGGAGAAGGCTGGCACTGTTGAGGTTTTCCACTGTGCTGCCAGCATTACCGTTGATATAGTCAGCACATGGTCCAGGCTTCTGAAAATAAGTAAGAGAATTTGTAAAAAAATATTGAAAGATTATTTACCACGGTGAAGGGATCTACGGTACTGCCAAGAATCACCAAACTGAGTTCAGCCACTCCATTCCACCAAGAGGCAAGATGGAAAAAAAGATTAGTAAAAGAACACGCCACATGGCAAGCATTTTCTTTTCTTAAATATATTTGGATTATCTGGGGTTCTTCACTAATATCAGTTTGAGGGTGGGCAGTTTTTTCATTTATTTCACAGAGGGTGACTGGCTAGGGGCTTGAAAACAAGAGGGGTGCCATATTTTAGGGGATGGACAAATACATGTCCACTCGCCAGAACTTGTAAAGTCCACACTTGATGCCCATGCATGAAGGTCCATGAGGGACAATGGCATATCCCCCCACACTTTTTATTGAAGGCCCCCACCTGCAACGTATTGGTGGGATGAGACTGGACATGTTCAACCCCCAGGTATTCCAATAGCACCCTACTCAATGTCCATGGGGAGCGAGTCAGGTGGGAAAATCATGTTCTCCCTTTCTATTAATAGCCCAGGTGGACAGATAGGACTATATAAATATTTTACTGATTGTAGAGCCAAAATGTAAAAAGATGAATGTCTACAAAATTTGGAAATTAAGTTTAAAGCTAACGCATGTTTCAGTCAATCTATTTTTCTATGTAACTACATATATCGATTTAACACTTGCTTTTGTTGTAATGTATATTGCTTGTTTAGTTTAGGAGCAAACCTTGAGATCTCAATAGGGAAAGGTTTGGGAGTGTGTTACAATATTATCAGTTAATGAGAGATGTAAAATGCATGGAAGACATTGTTTAAATAGATTAGGAACTGTGGAGCGAAGTGTTTCCAGATGGTCTCCAGCTGGTTCCCAGAATGTCCAGATGTCCTTATGCTGGCCCCCACAAAGGGGTAAGTCCCAAAGTTTGGATATATTTATATATATATATATATATGGCAAGTGGCTTCTGCAATAATAAACATTACTACAAAATAGCTTATATATAAGTACCGGCTGGGTGGAGTAGAGGTATACATAACCGCCCTGCATGGAGAGAGCCTGTGGAGACATGAGTTTGATTCCAGCAAGAGCACCTCTCCAGTAAGTGTCCTTGGGCAAGACACATAACGGTACATACTCGCCACCCAGGACATACTTGAAAACGAGAGAAATCTCAATGTATCCTTCCTGGTAAAATCCTTTCTCAAAAAAAAAAAAAAAAAAATAGAATAGCAGATCACCAGAGAGGGAAAGGTGAAGGTAACGTAATGATGTATTCAGTAATCATAACATACAAATAGGCAATACATACAAAATAAAACATGAAAAAAGTCCCAACGTTCAAGTTAATAGATAGTAATGGAGTGAACAGAGATGTGTTTCGGCTCTAACTTTTGTTCAGGAACTAAAACGGTCACATGTCAGACCATGGTTTAATATGTATACTAAAAAAAAGGAAACAAGAGTTAGCATAGCATTTAACCATATATTAGCATCACCTAAACCTATACACTGCAGAGTAAGTCATTTTTCCTTTCTCAGAGATGCATGGATACAGAAACATTGACTTAATACCAAGTTAGCTCCAGGTCAGTTGGTTACAATCTATGTGTTGACGATTTAGAATTAGACTTGGAATAATCATAAAATCTTTGGTCAATGTTGACGAAGTCATATGTGTTTTTGATAATAGGTTGAATCATGTAATTTCTAAGATAAACAAATATAGTATTAGAGATAGCCCAGCTGTCTCCCAGCTCCAGTTACCGATTCAGCTCAGTCTTATCTCCTGTGTTAATGGTAGGGGTGTTGTTTTTATCCCCAGTGCATTTCTAATGATATATCCTGTTTGCCTCTGCTGATTCATTTCCACCTCAAGGAGGCATTGATGCTCTCAAGTTTATATTGTATACAATGAAATATATTGTCAGTAGACATTTAAGAGTCATTGTTTTGTAAACCAGGTTGAATCCGAATCCTGCAAAGTCCATGGAGAACATAAGCTCTTTAGATAACAGAAGCCTGCCCCTGTGCTGGGTGTAGAAGTAAATATTCAGGGCTCTATCAGCTGGTGTGAGCTAAAAGGACAACACTACATGAAAAATGGAGCGCGAGTCTCTACAAGTAGCGCCTGACAACTCACCAACAGATCACCTTGTCTGCGGTAGTCCATGTACAAGATTCATTAGTGCACGCTAGGGAAACACTAAGACCCGGACTGAGAAACAGCGCTAATGCATTGTATGGTTAAAAATAAAAAGCGTTTCAGTGCAAAAAAGGCTTTTTTTAAAATAAAAATAAAAATCGGAACCCCAAATTTCACCTGAAAAACATACCTAATAAATTCTAAAAATTCAAAAAATAAAAAGGCTTTTTGCTGCGGAATAAATAAATAAATGGTTGAATAAAGAATAGAAACGATAATATTTTTTACATTGAATCCTATGGGCTTCGCACACGGCAGGTTTTCCTATACAATGTATCTTCTCATGTTTCCCCGGAGCATGCCGGTTTAACCATATAATATGGATCTTTTACACGTAAACTACATCCAGCGAGCCAAGAGAACACCTGCGCTGCATTCCTTTCAATTGCCTGTTAATTTTAGGCAAGGACTTTTGACTTTTTTTTCCTCTTCCGTCAGTTAACACCAGAATTGAGCAGTAGGTACATTTTTGCGATTTATTTATTTATTTATAAAGTATTTTACCAGGAAAGATACATTGAGATTTCTCTCGTTTTCAAGTATGTCCTGGGTTCAAAAACATTGAAATGTTACAGTCGTTACAGAAATACAAAGTAATAAATGAAAGATATTAAAAAACACAAATATAGAGATTAACACAGAAAATAAATATGTAAGTAATATAGTCACTATGTTACATGTTTACAGGTGCATTCTGTATATAGTCACTGTGTTACATGTTTACAGGTGCATTCTGTATATAGTCACTATGTTACATGTTTACAGGTGCATTCTGTATATAGTCACTATGTTACATGTTTACAGGTGCATTCTGTATATAGTCACTGTTACATGTTTACAGGTGCATTCTGTATATAGTCACTATGCTACATGTTTACAGGTGCATTCTGTATATAGTCACTATGTTACATGTTTACAGATGTATTCTGTATTGAGGTATGTTAATAGGGAGCTATTGATTGACTTAAGACTGGGGGAAGATTTGATGGTGTCTTGGGAGGTTATTCCATAATTGTGGTTCTCTGTAGGAAAATGAGGATCGAGACACTTTCTTTTTGTATTGTGGTATTGTAAGTAAGTTGCAGGTCCTGGATCGGAGGTTATAGGATGAGGGAACTGCTGGGGGAAGCAGCCTATTCAGGTAGGGTGGTAACTTCCCAGAAAAGCTCTTAAACACCAGGTTGGATAGGTGAAGGGTGCGTCTAGATTCCAGCGACGGCCAGTTTAGCTCTTTTAACTTGTCACAATGGTGGGTCATGTAGTTACATTGTAGCACAAAGCGGCAGAATGAGTTATACAATGTAGTAAGTTTATGAAGGTGCGTTTGCAGGGCATCTTCATACACTACATCTCCGTAATCAATAGCCGGCATAAGCATTTGTTGTACAATCTGCTTTCTTACTGTGGGGTTCAGGCAGGATTTGTTTCTGTACAGGGCACCTAGTTTGGGGTAAAGTTTAGATGAAAGTTTTTCAATGTGGGGGCCAAAGGATAGATTTGGGTCTAACCACATACCTAGATATTTGAGAAAAGTGACTGTGGTCAGCGTGTCATTTGATCTTGTCCTGACACATAGATGGGGTGTTTGCAATGTACGTAGATTAGGTTTTGTTCCCATGAGCATCGTTACAGTTTTGTCAGTATTTAGAAAAGGTTTGTTGTGTTTGATCCACTTTTCTACCTCTGTGAAATGTTCTTGCAGCACGGCCTCCAGCTGCGGGAGAGTTGGTTTGCTGGTATAGATTTGCATCGGTGCCAAACGATCTGTTGGGGAGAATAGAAAAAGTGCTCTGTAGCGCTGCCCATGTAAAGTATAGGATGTGGTAAGTACAGTAAGCTCGGATTGTAGTTAACATTCCAAGTAATGTAGTGTTTATTGTGTTACTTGACAGTCTTAATGCAATACATGGCAAGAATGGTAGCTCAGATTACCTAAGCAGACAACCATGACATTAATACCAGACTAAACTGGCAGGGGTGCATCATTTTTGAGAGAAGTAACACTTTACGGTGGCGACAAGGAGGTTGGTGCTATCATTCCATGAGACATAGGGGTGTGAATACTGTCTCTTCCCAACTTTTGATGAGTGATATTCTTGCATACAAAACCATCCCACAGATACAACAGAACAGCAACCATGAAGCATCAAGGTCTACTGATGAGACTCGATTAGGAGGACGGAGAGACCACAGGATGGGCCATATTACGTAGTTGGTGCTAACTTAACCAGAGCTGTTGTAAACTGAAAACCTCCATAGGCTATAATGGCTCTGGGAAGTTTACAACAGCTCTGGTTAAGTTAGCACCAACTATGTAATATGGTTTTAAGTTTACAACTGCTCTGGTTAAGTTAGCAGCAAGTATGTAATATGGCCCCATGTTTTCCACAAAGTCTAATTCAAAGGAACATATATGGATTTCCTCAGGAAGCTGGGAGGGTGGCGGAACTCGTTTCAGGATTGCTGTATTACTTCATTTTGGATTTACTTGTTTATTTCTTTCACAGTTTTTTTATTTCCTTTTATTGTAATAATAAAGCCTTTATATTTCATCTTTATGAGTTTGTACTACACATCTGTACATCCATCCCAGAGGACTCTTCCAGGACATGCATACTTCACAGAGGAGGTTGGACACTACCATGGTAAAAGCGTCACATTCGAAACACCTTGAACCGAGTTTATAGGCTAAAATTTAGGTTAGAGTGAATGCTCTACCAACCACAAGTGTAACCACAGTTACATACAACCCTGTGAGGTCCGATTGATCTGCTTGTCATTTGAGGGTCTATGAGGGATTCAACCACAGATTGTGCTGTGCCACCCTAAAGAGCTGGCACACTGCAGTACTTACAGAGCCAGTTTATACAGGCTCTGGAATATGTGCGTGTGGACTATGGAGTCTATACACCTGTAGTATTTTTTGCCATTTTTCAAATCGCACAAACAATATTACATTACTATTTGTTCTATTTGTCATACTTTTTTTTTAGCATAACCAGAAATTTAAGTATATTTGTTGTATTCTACAGTGCACTAACTCACAATCATTTCATGCCGACGACACAGTATGATTTTTACACATACTTTAAGTAACGTTTTTTGCACTTTAGGAACTTTTCTATTCTTTGAGTTTGCTTTCTGGTATTATCCAGGAGGATATATTGCTCACTGTTCCTTATATACCCGTGTAACACTTTTACATCACATTCTTTTAAGAAAAGGATAGCCTGTTTCCGCTAAATGCTGCACCCCTTTTTTTGTTTAATATATAATAACGGCTCTGCTCTGAACAAACAACATTGTTTGTTTATCTGCTTGTTGAACCACCAAAGGAAAGTCTTTGAAATGCTTCATTTTATTATGAACTACGACAAATCTCTGTATCACGCAGATAGAGGAATTATCAAATACACTTCCTTGAGCTCTAACTTCATCATCTAATCATTTAGTTGATGGACATCCATCAAATAATTAATATTCTCCATCCTGAAATGTTGTATCTGTTGGACCAAAGCATTGAGATCCTTCCTGAGATCCATCCCTGGCATTACCTTCCTGCACTTCATCTGCCCTTTCAGTATTCAGTCAAAAGGTCAACATTTGCTGTAATTGATTGGTAATTTTCACCGAAGAAAAACAGACCAGTGATTCGATTGCACATGATCCCACACTACACATTCATCTAGAGCAGAGGATCACTGACGCCATTGCCACCATTGATGAGGGTATGCTGCAGCCAACATGGCAAGAAATCGAGTACCGTCTTGATGTGCTTCGTGCAACTAATGGTGCCCATATAGAGGTGTATTAAATGAGGCAGAAAAACCTTAAATATATACAACTCATTTTGTAATAATTTTCACTTATCTGTCTTTTCATTTCTCTTTGTAATAAATTTTTGAAATTGTAAAGAGACTTTATGGACACCCTGTATATATCCTATTGTCGACATACTGAAAAAGACCGAATTGAATCTCTAAAGCTGATATGTCCTTTTTGTCCATAGGTATGAGTGCCAACAGATGAGCTGATATTTTTACGGGAATCCATAATCCAGTAAATCCTTAAATAAATATGCTGAACAGAAAAATGGCCAAATTTTCTCCAAAAAAATGCAGTAATATTGGATAAAGTCCAATTAAATAGAGACTGCAGTCGGCAACAAGGAGCCGCTAAGGGGAAATAATGGCACAAGCCCATAACCCCTAGCAGCAAGCTGCTATCGACTATTACAACTGAGCGGAGATCAGGGATAGGGGCTGATGGAGCAGCAGCTCCAGGTCCATGCCCCTGAATAGGTCCAGAGAAAGGATAATTATATCTGCATTGATGGGCATTTGGACCACGGTATCTCCAACTCCATAGTAGCTATAGGGTCATGCGAGGTATCACTGGAAAGGCTAGAGCATGGCCTTTCCAATGATACCAAACATGTCCAGGTTTTATGTAAAAATAAAATGATAAAAAAACAATATTTCTAGCACCGCAATTTCAATTACAGTCATGGCCGAAATTGTTGGCACCCCAGAAATTTTACCAGAAAATCAAGTATTTCTCACAGAAAAGTATTGCAGTAACACATGTTTTGCTATACACATGTTTATACCCTTTGTGTGTATTGGAACAAACTCCTAAAAAAACGTTAGCGCTCGCAAATTAACGTGGTATTACGATCCGAACGCATTTGTTCAGCCTTCAACTTTTTTCGAGCGCAAATCCGACGCCCAAAGCCAGCGCAAATGACCGTTGCGTGCAGGAATCGGTGGGCAGACTGTTTTTTCACGGGATTCAGACAATCAGAATTAAGAACCACCATTTGCTAGGTTTCGGTTGTTGCGCCTGTCAAAGTCAATCTGCGTATATGTGTTACAACAAAAATGAAACAATTTACTAATTTTACTGTTTGGGTATGTGTAGACTGTGTAACTGTACTGTGCTGTATTTTTTTTTTGTGCAGGTTCATTTAGTTTCGGCCAGAATGTTCAGATTGTAAGTTAACACCAGGTTTTCAAAGACGTTAAAATGATGCGGGCAAACGTTGTGCGTTACATTTTGCGCTAAGATTGTAATATCATGCGCGCATACGCATACTAACGCATTGGCGCTCACAATGTTAAGTATAGGATGCGCGCAGGAACTTGTGCTCGCGCTGGGTTCGCGCAGGTCACTCGCGTTGGACGTTAACATGCATCGTTTGCGCGAACGTCGTAATAGGACGTTATGCGCTAAATTTTTTTCCTCGCGCAAATGCGCATTTGCGTACAGGCAAATGCGCTGCGCGAAGAGTGTAATAGGGACCAAAGTGAGGTGTTATTGGACAGGTCAGAGTCTGGCCTTTGCATTGGTGCCAAACGTGATCATATAAAATATAAAAAGAAAACAAAAAAACTTTATTTATTTTTAGTTCCAAAGCAATGGCATTGTCCATTTGTTGCGAATAAAATAAACAATACCACTGCCATTACTCACCTTCTCATTTCCCACGTTGGGAGCAGAGTCAGTGTTTTATACATAGTCATATTATTCATAAAACACCATCTTTCAAAACACAAGGGAAATATTTCATTTTTTGGTTAAATTGTGTATTTTCTATGAAAAATGCAGTAACAGGTTCCCATTTCACTTTTGTGGTTTTTTAACAAGAATTCCCCATAGAATATATAAAACACAAAGGTTTGGATGATAAAAAGGCTAAAAATTATTTTACACGCTGTAAATGATTGAAATTGTATTGAAAAATTTATCTCACAGTATCTGCCTCGTTACATGTACCTGTATCTGCACTATTAAAGAACCTAAAATATGTTTTCATTTCACAGAATTCCAAAAAAAGCTCACCAAAATATTATTCAGCTCCAGGACCATAGCGATCTTAATCCAGCCCTGGCGGAGATGCTTACAGGCATCGCTGCCACTGACTTTAGCTATTGGGGTCAATTGCTAACCTGCATGAACTCTTTCAGAATAGTGGCTTGACCCATTATTTATAACAGCTTGATTAGAATAAAGTATCATGTAGGTAAAGAAACAAAATCTGCGATGAATCTCCCAAATCATTTCTACAGCCAAAAAATCCTCTGCCAACTGAACTCAATTGTGGAAAGGCTGGCTAAGTCTCCATCCCACTATTTCCTGGAAAAAAAGCATTGAATCATAAGTATTGTGGGAGAGGGGGAGCAACCTCCATGTGTTCTTGATGGTCTTGCTCTGCTTGGGAATAGGGATGTGCGTTTTGGGTTTCGGAATTTTCACGAAATTTCCCGATTCGTGCATTCGGATTCGGCCGATTTTCCAAAAATTTTCATATCCGAAAACGGCAGATCCGAACAAATTTTCTTGCCGAAACGAAAACTTTTCGGAATTTTCAAATGGACTAGAAATGTGTAAAATCAAAATTCATTTTCGTTCCATTCGTGATTTCGGCTCCATTCGTGATTTCGGTTCCATTTCAGTAATTTCGGACATCGTATTTATATCGCTGATTCTGTAATTAAATTTTGTATCTTTCCCATCTCAATGTTTCCTTCCTGGAAAACCAGAGAAATCTCAATGTATCCTTCTTGTAAAACATGAGAAATCTCAATGTATCCTTCTTGTAAAACATGAGAAATCTCAATGTATCCTTCTTGTAAAACATGAGAAATCTCAATGTATCCTTCCTGGTAAAATCCTTTATAAATAAATAAATGTATCCTTTTTGTAAAAAATGAGAAATCTCAATGTATCCTTCCCGGGAAACCAGAGAAATCTCAATGTATCCTTCTTGTAAAACATGAGAAATCTCAATGTATCCTTCCTGGTAAAATCCTTTATGAATAAATAAATAAATAAATGTATCCTTTTTGTAAAAAATGAGAAATCTCAATGTATCCTTCCCGGGAAACCAGAGAAATCTCAATGTATCCTTCTTGTAAAAAATGAGAAATCTCAATATATCCTTTTTGTAAAAAATGAGAAATCTCAATGTATCCTTCTTGTAAAACATGAGAAATCTCAATGTATCCTTCCTGGAAATCCAGAGAAATCTCAATGTATCCTTCTTGTAAAACATGAGAAATCTCAATGTATCCTTCCTGGAAATCCAGAGAAATCTCAATGTATCCTTCTTGTAAAACATGAGAAATCTCAATGTATCCTTCCCGGGAAACCAGAGAAATCTCAATGTATCCTTCTTGTAAAACATGAGAAATCTCAATGGCAGAATTATCGTATCGGCAGAATTATCGTATCGTATAATTATCGTATCCGAAAAACCATTAGTTTACATCAAAACGAATAGACACTTTGAAACGAGGAGAACAGACGTTCCGAAAAACACGAAAATTTCCGAAATCACGAAAAAAAAGTCGATACGAAAAACGAAACGAACCGAACGAAACGAAAATCGTCCGAAACGAAAATTTACAAAATCCGAACGAACCGAACCGAATCGAACCGAACCAAAAAAAAAAATCGGTGCACAACCCTACTTGGGAAGATGGAACGACGGTTTATGGCCTCCTTGATTTTAGAGAGAGAAAGTTGCGTGGGAAAGAGAATTGATATATCTAAACAAACTTTCCATGTTGAGGCCAGAAGACAGGCTTCATATAAATCCAACATCTCAAGGAACGTTTCCTCAAAAGACAACTATTAACAATATGAAAAATACACCAGTGCCGGTGCAAGGAGTTTTGGCACCCTAGGCACCCAACATATATTGGCACCACCCTGCCGTCCCCATGCACTGGACCCTCCAGGACCAGAATGTCGATGCCAGATCCACAGTGTTTTCCAGGTCCATCATCATGACCACTTCAGTCCATGCCATTTTTAATGTAATGTGCTGTGTATAGGTCTCACAAAGCTCCGCAGCCTTAAAACTCACAGTAATGTGTGATGTGTATGAGTATATCACAGAGCTCCACAGCAATAAAACTCACAGTAATGTGTGGTATGTATGAGCGTATCACAGAGCTCAACAGCAATAAAACTCACAGTAATGTGTGGTATGTATGAGCGTATCACAGAGCTCAACAGCAATAAAACTCACAGTAATGTGTGGTATGTATGAGCGTATCACAGAGCTCCAAAGCAATAAAACTCACAGTAATGTGTGGTATGTATGAGCGTATCACAGAGCTCAACAGCAATAAAACTCACAGTAATGTACACTATCTATGAGTGTATCACAGAGCTCCACAGCAATAAAACTCACAGTAATATGCAGTGTGTATGAGCGTATCACAGAGCTCCACAGTAATAAAACTCACAGTAATGTGCACTATGTATGAGTGTATCAAAGAACTCCACAGCGATAAAACTCACACTACGTACCTGAACACAGTGTCACATCCACATACGGTCACAGATATCCAGACACCCACACACATGTTCAAACATACCCACACACATCGTCACAGGTACCCACACACACAGGTACCATTACCCACACATCCACACACACGGTCACACATATCTACAGAGGGCCCTAGGAAGAGCCAGGTAAGCCTGGATTCTGTGTGGCACTGAGAGTCCAGGTGAACATTCCTTGAAGCCCGGGTGGCCATGGGCATCCGTAGGGTGGGGCAATAATACTCACAGTAATGTGGTGTATGAGTGTATCACAGAGCACCATCATTGTTTTTTTATTTTATTTCATTTCTATTATATAAACCATGGTCATTCCTTGGTATCATTGGAAAGGCCATGCTCTGGCCTTTCCAAAGATACCTCATATGACCCCAGTGCTGTATCTTGGCCAAGGCCAACCAGGCCTAGGGCAGCAGTTTCCAGTGGGGTGGCAAAAACAGCAGCTACTGTGTGTCAGTCTGGTGGATTATTAACCCTTTAAGGACCTAGGGTCTTTAAAGTCAATGCATTTATGATGGAACAGTTCTGTCATTCGTCCTTAAGGGTTAATTAGCTAGCAGAGGCCTTGTTATCTTTTGTCTGGCTATCCATCAAGAGACACTTCTTGGTGTCTCATTGCATTGTCTGGTCAGCTTATTAACCCATTCAGTTAAATGAAGAGAGTTTTTCTTTTTTTTCATTTTTGCAATTCTTTATTTTAAAAATAATAAGATAAGATAACAACACATGTATGTCGCACCAGAAGACACAACGTCAAAAAATAAACTTCCGAGAGAATAGCAAATAGGCAAGCCTTTACAGGACAATGACATATCGAAAAAACAATAAAAATAAAAAGGGAAGAGAGTTTTTCATTCTTACTAAAAACATTTTGTTAAAACTCCATTAATGAAAAAACTTCATTGAAAAAAGGGTTATAAAAGAAGGTGGAAAGGGCTATTAAACTAGATCTTAATTAATACTCCACCTTAGAACAGTAACAGTTACAAGCATTTATAAAGCGCCAACAAATTCCTTAGCGCAGTACAATGGGAGAGACAGAATAACAAATATACATACATGTTACACACACTGAACAGAAGGAGTGAGGACCCTGCTTGAGAGTTTACAATCTAAGATGAGAGGGGTGACACACTAGATGAGGTAACATAACACAAGAGAAATCTATATGAGGATCTATAACCTGTTCTTTAAAAATACTTCCAAATTGTATGGACATTTTAAGAGTGCAAAAAATAGCTGTATACGACACGTGTCTCCTGCACTATCCAAAAACTGCTGGTTTCAAAACCTAATAATACTATAACCTATTGCCTAGTATCCTATTATATTAATAATATCATAGCATTAAATTCCACAGCTAATAGATATATAATAGGGATACTAGGCGATAGTGCAGGACATCTGCCTGTTCTTTTGGGATAACTAATGGTACAAGGCAGGGGTGCCCACTTTCTCCAATACTATTTGCTCTTTCTTTAGAGCCATTTTTGTCCCAGGTTCGGCATTCAGAAGAGATACCGGGTGTAAAGTTGCCTTCCTCAGATCATAAAATATTAGCATACGCAGATGACGTATTGCTGCTTTTGACCTCTCCTGTTAGATCTTTGGCTGTCCCGAAAGAGGTGTTATCTCAGTTCTCCTCTCTCTCGGAGTTTAAGGTTAATATGGAGTAGGGATGAGCCGAACACTCCCCGAGTTTGGTTCGAAGCCGAAACCGAACTTTTCAAATGTTCGGATCCGAACCCGAACCCGAACTCGAACAAGTCAATGGGGCTGAAAATTCGGTTTTTAGAGTGCCCTCCAAGAGGGCATATATGCTAGATATTTGCTATAAAAAGTGTATGGGGGTCTGGGTAGTGCCCTGGGGGACAGGAAACAAGGACAAAAAGTAAAAAAAAAAACGTTTTTAAAGGGACAGTGAGTTTCCCATGAAATAAGGGTTAAAAATAAAAACGAAAAATTCCTTCAAATATCGTGCCTAGGAGGTCCCCATAACTTGCCCGTGAAGTGGCGGACTTCTAGGATGTATAGAAATATGTAAAAAACAAAAAATGACATTTCAAATGACGGTAAATACTTTTCCTTTAATCTATCCATAAACAACTGCTTGGGGCGGCAGTCTGTATTAAAAGAGGAGACATTTTCGGACACGCAGAAAAAGTTTACTGATTTTTTGGCTGTGAAAAGCAGGAGAATGACTGGAGAATGGAAAATTCTAGACCAAATAGCCGATTTGGTAAGTGAGAAAAATGGGAGAATTTTTCGGGTTTGGCTATTTTGACCTAGAATTTTCTCTTCAGTCATTCTCCTGAGTTTCACCTTTCTCTGAATAACCCTGTCAGGGTTATTCAGAGAGCGGTGTAGAGCAGGAGAATGACTGGAGAATGGAAAATTCTACGTCAAAATAGCTAAACCAGAAAAATTCTCCCATTTAGGCTAGGGTCAGACTAGCGAATTTTTAACATGCGTTTAGGTGCACTTAATCACGGCCGCACTAGCAGCAAATGACGGGCAATGACAGCCAATATTCGAAGTACGGTCGCACGAAAGTCCGGCTGCGCAACGCAAGTGGAAAATGAATGCATTTTTTCGAGAACGCAGAACCGCTAGTACGGACGTACAGAGTGTGCTGCATCCACTAGCGGCGTGTGTGCGTGATTTGGAGACGTCAGACCCTGCTCATGTCCGGCCAACATAACGTCCAGACACCCAAAGTTTCCTGGTTTGGATCCGTAAAAAATCACGCACAAAAATGTGCATCGTATGACCGTTTTCGCGCATTCCGTGAAAAAATAAGGCAATGCTTTCGGACGCACTTTTTGACGGTCTCTGTGAAAAATGCGTTAGTCTGACCCTAGCCTTATCTCACTTTCCAAATCGGCTATTTGGTCCAGATTGTTCTCTTTTCCTGCCATTCTCCTGGTTTTCACCTTTCTCTGAACAAACCTGAGAGAGAGGTGAAAGCCAGGAGAACTGGCAGGAAAAGAGAACAATCTAGACCAAATAGCCAATTTGGAAAGTGAGTTAAATGGGAGAATTTTTCTGGTTTGGCTATTTTGACCTAGAATTTTCACTTCTCCAGTTATTCTCCTGCTTTTCACCGCTCTCTGAATAACCCTGTGAATGTTTAATCCCGAGGTGAAAAATAACATTGCTTAAGGCTGGGGTCAGACGAGCGCAGTTATCACGTCCGTGTTGCCGCACATTTGTACGTCCGTGGCAGCATAGCATTCTGACCAATGGAGCCCCACACACGAAGTACGTCCGCACGGAAGTGCGGATGCATGGCGGACGCAGCAAACGGACGCAGGTTAGGCAAGAACGTAATACTGCTAGAACGGACGTGCGGAGTGCGCCACGTCCGCAATGTCCGTGTAGCTTTGTATGTGAGTGATGAAACGAGGTCAGATGGACTGCATTTATACGTCCAGCATTTTTGACGGACAGAATGTTTTTTCATTTTAATTTATTTTCCCTGCTACATCAGGCAAAAAATACGTCAGTGAAAAAAACGGACTGTGTGGCCACTACCTTGTTGTCAGTCAGTAAGTACGTCAGTACTGCACGGACGCACAGTCCGTACAAAATGCGCTCATCTGACCCTAGCCTAAGGCTAGGGTCAGACGAGCGTGATTTCTACGGACTGTACGTCCGTGCACACGGACGTACGTCAGTACGGAAGACGCAGTAGTGGCCACACAGTCCGTTTATTCACTGACGTATATTTTGACGGATGTAGCAGGGAAAATAAATTAAAAAGCAAAACCATTTAGTCCGTGAAAAATGCTGGACGTATAAATGCAGTCCGTCTGACCACGTTCCATCACTCGCACACACAGCTATGCAGACGTTGCAGACGCAGCGCACTTTGTGCGGCCGTTCTAGGGGATGTACGTTCTTGCCTGCCTTGCGTCAGTGGGCCGCGGCCGTTGTGCGTCCGCAGTTCAGTGCGGACGTACTTCATGTGTCAGGCTCCAATGGGCTTTCTTTCATGCTATCACGGACGTACTTTTAGGCGCAATCATGGACGTAAACACTACGATCGTCTGACCCCAGCCTTAGATGTTATTTTGAATTTTTTTCAAACACCAGTTAACCACTTGGCTGCTATGGACGCGCTTCGGACCTCTCTCCCTCCTGATTGCCGGGGGGCAGAGGGTTAATCCAGGCACCGTTTGGAAGGGCACAGCCTGCCCTTCCAAACGGTGGCTGTGATTAACCACTGGGGAGCCGGATCCACGTACACATTAGTTTTTAATTCAATATCTAATAAACCGTTGCTTATAATATTCTGCAGTAAAGAGTCTCTTTATTTCTGGATTTTTTAGTATTTTTTTAAGCATTTTCTATACTTTTTTCAAAATTTCTTTATTTTTTTCGAACTCGAACCGATCACACCCAAAAAGTTCGAAATTCGCGAACTTTCGAACTGCCAAAGTTCGGGTCGAACTCCAAACCCGAACAGCTCATCCCTAAGGCTAGGGACAGATGAGCGCATTTTCTGCGGCCACCGTCAAAATGTACGTCGATGCGTGCGCACGCATTTTTTCACGGAATACGCTTAAGTGGTCAGACGATGCGCAATTCTGGACGTATTTGATGACGATGGGGTGAAAAGAAGTCTAGGGAAATCCGGCTGTTTGAACGTTATGTTGGCCGCACACTAGCAGCGTCTGACATCTCCTAATCACGCACACACGCTGCTATGCGGCCGCAGCGCACTCTGTACGTCAGTACCAGCGGTTTAACGTTCTCGAAAAAATGCGTTCATTTTCCACTTGCGTTGCGCGGCCGGACTTTTGTGCGACCGTACTTCGTATATTGGCTGTCATTGCCCGTCATCTGCTGCTAGTGCGGCCGTGATTATGTGCGCCAGAACGCGCGTTCGCACTGCCTCAGTCTGACCCTAGCCTAATATGGAGAAATCTCAATCTTTATCATTTCACATGCATAAGGAGGAGGTAGATGCTTTGTCGATTACTCATGGCTTTCAGGTGGCAAAGGATCGTATTTTGTATCTGGGGATAGCTTTAACTAACTCCTATGATTTGCTCTATATTGCTAATTAGGGACCATTGTTTTGTAAAATTCGAGCGGATCTGGGTGCCTGGAAGGGGGAATATATCTCCTGGCTAGGTAGAGTTCATAGCATTAAAATGAATACTTTGCCACAACTCTTGTACCTGTTTCAGGCTCTCCCAGTTCCACTCGATGTTAAGGATATTGAAAGATTCCAGCTAGCCCTGGATACGTTTGTTTGAATGGGGAAGAGACACAGAGTGGCTAAGGCTAGGGTCAGACGAAAGCAGTTTTAACGTGCGTTTAGACGCACGAAATCACGGCCGTGCTAGCAGCAAATGACGTCCAATGCCGGGGAACACACGAAGTACGGCCGCACGAAGGTTCGTCCGCGCAACGCAAGTGGCAAACGAACGCATTTTTTCTAGAACGTCAAACTGCTAATACGGACGTACAGAGTGCGCTGCGTCCGCTAGAGGCGTGTGTGCGTGATTGGGAGACGTCAGACGCTGCTAATGTCCGGCCAACATAACGTCCAGACACAAAAAGTGTTTTTTTTTGATGATCCGTACAAAATCACGGACGAAAAGGCGCATCGTATGACCGCTATCGCGTATTCCGTGAAAAAATGCGTTCATTCGTTCGAACGCACTTTTTCACAGACAACGCGAAAAATGCGTTAGTCTGACCCCAGCCTAAGAGTGTACTACGCCTTCCAAAATCAGTGGTAGGCATGGGCCTCCCAAATTTGAGAAGCTATTATGTGGCCGCCCAATTGGCCCAAATAATAGCTTTGCATGCTCCTCATGGTTCTAGGGGATGGGTGGATTTTGAAAATGGCATCGCTGTACCTGATTGCATATCACATCGTATGTGGTTACTGAAAAAATACAGGGTCCCTTGGACCTCTGTGGCACTGTCCACTTACCATTTATTGAAGGTATGGGATCGGGCATCCAGGCGTTATGATTTGGTGGGCAGACCCTCCCCATTAATGCCGGCGATTTATTCTAAAAGATTTTGCGCAGGGATCTCAGTTAAAAATTTTGGATTTCTTCATAACTGCCAATTGAATCGTATTTGCCAATGGTATAAAGATGGAGAATTGCTTCCGTTCTCTTCCTTGATAGAAAGAGCTACAGTGTCACCAAGGGACTTTTTTCGGTATGTGCAATGCAGACATTTTTTACAATCATGAGAGATACACAAGGCGGCCCTCAGACCATTTACCTTTTTTGAAAATATGTGTATGAGAGGCTCTTATCCCAAGGGCCTCATTTCTACTTTAGCTTTAAAACTTCATACTGACCATCAACCTGATCGGCTATCTTATATGATTGCCTGGGAGAGAGATTTAGGTCCTATTGATAAAGAGGATTGGTTAGATATATGGGAGGCGACCCATAAAACCTCCATTAGTGTTATATATCAAGAACAGGCTATTAAGACAATGATGAAGTGGTATATTACCCCGGTATTTTTGAACAAGGTTAATCCGTCCTATCCGGACTCCTGTTGGCGTAATTGTGGCATGCGGGGAACGCATTTACATATGTGGTGGCAATGTCCAGTGGTTTCTTCTCTTTGGCAGCAAGCCCATTCTCAAGGCCCTGGAAGTTTTGAAGGCGCCAGTGGACTTTGATCCTTGGTCCTATGTTCTTAACTGGTCCCAATCACACCTTACAAGATACCAGTCTAAGTGGTTGGCTAAGTTGGCTGCGGGAGTAAGAAAAGCCCTGGCGGAAACATGGAAGGCTCCTCGGCCAGCGTCTTGGAAGTGAGTTATGGGGATCTTGGAGGACGTTCGTCAAATGGATGAATTGCCTGCAAGAGTTCAAGATACTTATTTGACATACTCAAGAGTCTGGGCAGGATGGATAGAGGTTGAGTCCAATCGAATTTAAGATGGCTGGAGGAAGCAAGATGGGATAGGGGAATGTTATAGGGGTTAGAAGCGGTCCCTTTCTTTCTTTCTGTCTTTCTTTTTTCTTTCTTTCTCTGCGTATTTGGGAAAAATGACACATGATATTGCTGTAGTGTTTGTAGCATATTTCGGTGGTCTTGAAGTGTATATATAACCGTATTTTTTTTTTCTTTCTTTTGTACACTGTCAGGGTTATTCAAAGAGATCCGAACTGTTTGAGGGCAGTGAATCCCCATAGAGAAGCAATTCTTCGGCTATTCAGAGAACACAAACCAGAAGTGAAAGGTTCCCGAAATGCCCTGCCATTCGGTGGTTTAATTCGGCAAGTTAATTCAGGAGAATCCCATAGGCTTCAATGTTAAAAATATTCCCGTTTTAATTCAATATCTAATAAACCGTTCATTATAAAATTCTGCAGTAAAGAGTCTCTTTATTTATAGATTTTTTTAGGATATTTTAAGCATTTTTCTGAATTAGTCTTTTTTTTTAAAAAAATCCAATTTTTTTATTTTTTTTTAAGTTTACTTATTTTTTCTCTAACAGCCCTCTTTATTATCATTCCCTGGACCTCATATGCAAATTTCAGACATTTTCGGTCAGTAGTTTCTTTGCAAACAGTGTTTCACTTTTCAAACATTCATACAAACTGTTTTCCTAATTTATTCACTTCCCTCTGTCTGCGGTCTCGGCTTTCTCGGCTTTTTCTGGCGGCTTCGCTGCGGGTGATTGGCTCCTGCTCAGGTTTTTCCGTGGTTTTCGGCAGGTTAATGTTTTTTTGGGTTTGTTGTTTTAATAAATCAGTTTTAAAATAAAAAAAATAAACTTCCGAGAGAATAGCAAATAGACAATCTTTTACAGGACAAAGACATATCGAAAAAACAATAAAAATAAAAGGGAAGGGAGTTTTTCACGCTTACTAAAAACATTTTGTTAAAGCTCCATTAATGAAAAAACTTCATTAAAAAAAGGATTATAAAAGAAGGGGGAAGGGCTATTAAACTAGATCTTAATTAATACTCCACCCAATAACAGTTACAGTTACAAGCATGTATAAAGCACCAACAAATTCCTTAGCGCTGTACAATGGGAGAGACAGAATAACAAATATACATACAGTCAGGTCCAGAAATATTGGGACATCGACACAATTCTAACATCTTTGGCTCTATACACCACCACAACGGAGTTGGAATGAAACAAACACAATGTGCTTTAACTGCAGACTGTCAGCTTTAATTTGAGGGTATGTACATCCAACTCAGTGAACGGTGTAGGATTTACAGCAGTTTGCAGATGTGCCTCCCACTTATTAAGGGACCAAAGGTAATGGGACAGAATAATAATCATAAATCAAACTTTCCCTTCTTAATACTTGGTTGCAAATCCTTTCCAGTCAATCACAGCCTGAAGTCTGGAACGCATACACATCACCAGACGCTGGGTTTCATCCCTGGTGATGCTCTGCCAGGCCTCTACTGCAACTGTCTTCAGTTCCTGCTTGTTCTTGGGGCATTTTCCCTCCAGTTTTGTCTTCAGCAAGTGAAATGCATGCTCAATGGGATTCAGGTCAGGTGATTGACTTGGCCATTGCATAACATTCCACTTCTGTCCCTTCAAAAACTCTTTGGTTGCTTTTGCAGTATGCTTTGGGTCATTGTCCATCTGCACTGTGAAGCGCCGTCCAATGAGTTCTGCAGCATTTGGCTGAATGTGAGCAGATAATATTGCCCGAAACACTTCAGAATTCATCTTATTTTGATTTTATTTATATTTTTATTTTTATATAATTATATGACATATCACTGGAAATTCCAGACAGGCCGTTTCTGCCTGTATGCTGATAATGCAGACCCTGTGAGACATTGTGTAATATAAAGGACACCAACTAGAGTTCAGAGTCTTTCATTCTGGCAATATTTCTATACAGAATAAACGAATACATGAAAATTTAGAAGTGAGCAAATTTACATTACTTAAAATGTTTAACTATTTTAGAACAACAATCTCTGTACTAAATTTCTATTTTACCCTATATTTGTTAACTTCACATCCCACCTTTGAAAATAACTTTATGATAATGGGGATGGGGGTTTCAACAAAAAGTGCTTGGCAGTGAAGGGGTTAAAGAAATTGTGTATTATTAATTTAACAATAAAATGTAACAGATTCAATGTGAAAGTCTTAAATTTGCACCAAAATGCTAATTTAAATATTTCCAGGTTTATATGGAAATTAAGAAATATGTCGAAAATAAAAAATATGTAATGAAAACGTCTACAGAGACAATGTTTCAGCAGGATAAAAATATTCATAGTTACATAGGCTGAAAAAAGACATGCGTCCATCAGGTTCAGCCTCTCACACATCACCTACTGCTGTTGATCCAAAAGAAGGCAAGGACAGGACAGCTCTTATAAAATCTAGGTTTTATCGATATATAAATAAATCAAGTCCAAAGGAAGTGATTAAACTATTCCGAGAAGGTGAAACATACAAATATTTAAAATAACCTCTTGTGCAGCTCTCGTGCAGAGATGACGTCCGTGGCGTTTCAGTTCTGGCCGACCTTTCTGGTGACATTTCGGTGCTCTGTGAATAACCCCTATAGTGCAAGTTCACGTTTAAGCCAGGAGTGACGACTTCTACTTATTTAGGTTTATGCATGTTCTTTGCTCTATGTTTCCATTTGAAATAAGTGGCTTTTCCAAGGTGTAGTGCGATAAGTGCATGCAGTTTGTGTGTAGTGCGTGAATGTCATGACGTGTGAATTTTTATGTTGGAATTATGAGTTATTGCAAAGAAGCCATTAATGTGAGTTTAAGGCAGAGGTCAGCAACCTTGACCATCCAAATGTTTTGAAACTATATTTCCCATGACGGTCAGTCAACCTAATGAGTAGCTGAGCATCATGGGAGACATAAGTTCCAAAACATCTAGAGGGCAATGGTTACTGACCCCTGGTTTGCTGTTCGTGTAAATGCAGGGGTGCGTTACAAACAAATCCTGAAAATACAAAGTATAGAAAGTGCAAAGAGATACAGTATTGACATTTAAATATAGCAGTGGGGCTTTATATCTAAAGCTCAGAGGCATTGATGTCCTATTGATACATCAGACATTGCCTGTACTGCAATGTAAACCTGTTTATTCACCAAATTTACTGTTGAGCTCGTTAAGGCAGCGTTCTGGTACGAGACGTGCTTTTACCCATGGTTCTAATTAATTCCCAACGAGCAAACAATTCTGAAATATATTTAGAAAAAAAAATAACAAACGAGGCAAAGCCGAACTTTAAAAAACAGGAAACGTTAACCTAAATGTAAGTCGCTACAAAATACACTCCGATATATTTATTTTAAACTTAAACGCCGTCTTGTTTTCTAAATTGGCCGCAATGTAGTCGCTTAAACAAAACATTTAAAAATGCAGTTGTCATCCATTCTATTCCTCCTGTATTTGGACACATTGTTGTTTTATAATAAATGGTGACATTAGTTCATATCATGTGATTAAGAAGGATTCATCGCACATTAGATCCAGTAATCACAGCCTATAGTCTCACTTTCACGTTTCTCACAGGCATATCCTACTTGACCCTGCTTACTGCAGCACTTTCATTATTCTGCCTGAAAGGACAATGGATTGAACAGAAACAGAAAAATGCAGGAGCGAAAATTGCTTTCACACTCACAGCTATGTGTCCAGTACGATTTTAGATTCAGATGAATAGGAAAGAAAAAAAATCTGTATTTTGAAAGGTGTCACTCCATAGAACACTACATCTTCTGAAGAAAAAAACAATATATATATATATATATATACACTGCATATACCTTGTGTTTATGAATTTTGTGGTGATCGGTGAAAGATGGTGTTTGTTGAATTGTGTGGAAACCATAGTTAATGGTTATTTAGCAAAAAAAAAACATCCCAATCTTCTTCTGGTTCCCTAATAGTATGATAAATAGAAGCAAATAAATGCAGTGGGACATATTTATCTTTTACGTGGGATGTATTGGATATCAGTGCTCGCACTGGTGATCAATTCATCCAATTTACAGTATTGGCACTGGAAAATGAAGTCTTTACTCCGTGGGGTGTTCCTCGGTAAAAACAAATAAAATGCAATGTGCAGAACATTTAAATAAATGGTTATAGTAGAATATAAAAAGTCTACTCACATTTAATGGTGCCTATTTTTCAAGAGGCACCAAATCTCAAGCAGCCGGTGATTCCAAGGGGCAACGGACCCCCTTCTTGGTTGAAATGATCCTCATTAGTGATAGTGGTGGTGATTCATCCACTATTCATCTTTTATCATGTTGGTGCAGTATATAGGGTATATTCGCTAAACAAAAACTTGCACTGGGATTAAAAGCGAGAGGGATGCAGGGAGATGGGACAGAGACATGGGTAACATCATTTCCGAGGATGAATGGGGTTTGATTTTCCAGACTGCTGCGCATGCTTCTAGGAGCTTACACATTCAACAGACACACTACAAGCTTCTTATGCGCTGGTACCTGACACCTACACGTCTGCATAAAATTTATCCCACAACTGGCAAGACCTGTTGGCGCTGTCAAGCGTCACCAGGCACATTTGGTGGGAATGACCATTGATATGCTCATACTGGGACTCTGTATTCTTGATCATTAACGAACTCACAGGATTGGACTTATGCCCGTCCCTTCAAGTTGCACTTTTTCACTTAGTCCCTATCTCGACACTCACATATAGGAATTCCTTAGCTATACAATTGTTTAATGTAGCTAAATCTCTGATTCCTAGAAAGTGGCGCTCGACTACTCTCCCAACGGTGTGGGAATGGATACAAGCTGTCGAGGGAGTCTGCGAAATGGACGAGATGTTCTTCTCCATGGACAATAAACACGACAAATATTTCATCACATGGTATTGGTGGTTAGATTTTCGTGCCACGAGATCGCGAGGCTACACTCCAGTGGCCATACCTTCTGCTGTCAGGTGGAATAGTGGGCTAAATAGGAAGTATGTGAAACGGGAGAATATACAACCTCGAAATTGCAGATAGCCCAAGTGATGAGCCAACCTCCTGATACCCTGACACTTTTGTAAGCATTATGGGTCGACACCTGAAAATCCACGAACTGAGTAACTCATTTCTATTATTTGCAATGTTGGGTATTTGTTGACCTCCCCCTCGTTTAACACATTCCTTAATCATATCACTTACGTAATAAGGACATTCTACTTCTATGTGTTACCATACTACTGAATGTTATGGCTTCACTATCAGGGTTATTCAAAGAGATCCGAATTGCTTGAAAAAGGTAACCGAACGCTGAAAATCAGCATTCGGTTACCTTTCTTGGCCATTCGGCTATACAGAGAGCAGGCAATTCGCCAAATCCTGGCGAACTGCCTCAACATACGGTGCCTGTTCGAGGGCAGTGAATTCCCCATAGCTTCGGCTATTCAGAGAACACAAACCAGCAGTGAAAGGTTCCCAAAATGCCCTGCCATTCGGTGGTTTAATTCGGAAAATTTATTCAGGAGAATCCCATAGGCTTCAATGTTAAAAATATTCCCGTTTTAATCGTCTGCTGCATTAATTATACTGTAGAGGTGCTGCCCGACAGTGTGCAGAATCATATGCTTCATTATTATACTGTAGGAGGTGCTGCCCAGCAGTGTGAGGATTCATACGCTGCATTAAGTATACTGTAGAGGTGCTGCCCGGCAGTGTGCGGAATCATATGTTGCATTAATTATACTGTAGAGGTGCTGCCCGGCAGTGTGCGGATTCATATGCTGCATTAAGTATACTGTAGAGGTGCTGCCCGTCAGTGTGTGGAATCATATGCTGCATTATTATACTATAGAGGTGCTGCCCGGCAGTGTGCGGATTCATATGCTGTATTAATTATACTGTAGAGGTGCTGCCTGGCAGTGTGCAGAATCATATGCTTCATTATTATACTTTAGAGGTGCTGCCCAGCAGTGTGAGGATTCATACGCTGCATTAAGTATACTGTAGAGGTGCTGCCCGGCAGTGTGCGGAATCATATGTTGCATTAATTATACCGTAGAGGTGCTGCCCGGCAGTGTGCGGATTCATATGCTGCATTAATTATACTGTAGAGGTGCTGCCCGACAGTGTGCAGAATCATATGCTTCATTATTATACTGTAGGAGGTGCTGCCCAGCAGTGTGAGGATTCATATGCTGTATTAATTATACTGTAGAGGTGCTGCCCGGCAGTGTGCGGAATCATATGTTGCATTAATTATACCGTAGAGGTGCTGCCCAGCAGTGTGAGGATTCATACGCTGCATTAAGTATACTGTAGAGGTGCTGCCCGTCAGTGTGTGGAATCATATGCTGCATTATTATACTATAGAAGTGCTGCCCGGCAGTGTGAGGATTCATATGCTGTATTAATTATACTGTAGAGGTGCTGCCCGGCAGTGTGCAGAATCATATGCTTCATTATTATACTGTAGGAGGTGCTGCCCAGCAGTGTGAGGATTCATACGCTGCATTAGGCTGGGGTCAGACGAGCGTGATTTCTACGGACTGTACGTCCGTGCAGTACGGACATCGTCAGTACGGATGACGCAGTAGTGGTCACACAGTCCGTTTTTTCACTGAAGTTATTTTTTGACGGATGTAGGAGGGGAAATAAATTACAATGAAAAAACATTCTGTCCGTCAAAAATGCTGGACGTATAAATGCAGTCCGTCTGACCTCGCTCCATCACTCACACACAAAGCTATGCAGACGTTGTGGACGTGGCGCACTCCGCACGTCCGTTCTAGCAGTATTACGTTCTTGCCTAACCTGCGTCCGTTTGCCGCGGCCGTTGTGCGTCCGCAGTTCAGTGCGGACGTACTTCATGTGTCAGGCTCCAATGGACTTACTTTCATGCTATCACGGACGTACTTTTAGGCGCAATCACGGACGTGAACACTACGCTCGTCTGACCCCAGCCTTAAGTATACTGTAGAGGTGCTGCCCGGCAGTGTGCGGAATCATATGTTGCATTAATTATACCGTAGAGGTGCTGCCCGGCAGTGTGAGGATTCATACGCTGCATTAAGTATACTGTAGAGGTGCTGCCCGGCAGTGTGAGGATTCATATGCTGTATTAATTATACTATAGAAGTGCTGCCCGGCAGTGTGAGGATTCATATGCTGTATTAATTATACTGTAGAGGTGCTGCCCGGCAGTGTGCGGAATCATATTCAATCTATATTCCATATGCCCCGTACCGATGCACTCACAAGGTGTACGTGTAAATATATGAAGGCACATAAAGGTATCTTTGCTGTCGTGTTACCACTTCACTGAATTCCGCAGGCCACACTCCTGGTTTACCCTGCCACCACAGGACACACCAAAGGAAGCTGCTCTGGTGGACTCGCAAGGCTGTTTATTGTTTGCTAATTTTATCAATCATGTCCTGCTAATTGTTAAAGTATTTTAGCATTTAAGAGCAAGAAGGGAGATAGGTTGTATACATTTGTTCCTCCCTGATGATGTCTATTCTTTTTATATGGATGGAGCGTTTTATATCATGCTGTGTTGCAAATAAATAGTTTTTATTTAAACTGAGCGGCTTCCTTTGGTGTGTCCTGTGGTGGCGGGGTAAACCAAGAGTGCGGCCTGCGGAATTCAGCAAAGTGGTAACACGAAAGCAAAGACACCTTTATGTGCCTGCATATATTTACACCTTGTGAGTGCATCAGTACGGGGCATATGGAATATATATTGCCAATTGCTGCACCAGGAGTTTTATTTTTTGTTTTATAGAGTGTGCTCCCAGTTTTGTATATGTATCATCGATATATATTTATTTTGAAATCCCACGGTGCAGAAGGAGGCATGATCTGATGCGCCCTCTAAACACAAGCAGCGGGAAACCGGGCACCAAATAGTTCTCAATGTTCTTCCATGGCTCCTTCTGTGGTAATGCGTCCTCTTACAGATCTCGTCCAGGGCCACGCTGGTTTCCATTGAGTCCTATGGACTTTTTGTAATGTGACTGGAAGGCTGGTCATATGATTTATCTCAGACACTAACAGGGTTATTCAGAGAGCGGTGAAAAGTAGGAGAATGGCAAATTCTAGGTCAAAATAGCCAGACCAGAAAAATTCTCCCATTCATCTCACTTTCCAAATCAGCTATTTTGAGTATGGAAATGAGAGAATACTCAAGACTCAATTATAACGCGAGGAACAAAATTTTACTGTACCGGTAAACAATTAAAATCCTTCCAGGTTCTCTTAAGTCAGGCTCCCCCTCAGGCCAGGGTGCTCTGCTCTAGAATGATTGCAGTTGTTACTAAGTATGAAGCCACTGGCCACCCGTCGTCTAAGGCTAGGGACAGATGAGCGCATTTTCTGCGGCCACCGTCAAAATGTACGTCGATGCGTGCGCACGCATTTTTTCACGGAATACGCTTAAGTGGTCAGACGATGCGCAATTCTGGACGTATTTCATGACGATGGGGTGAAAAGAAGTCTAGGGAAATCCGGCTGTTTGAACGTTATGTTGGCCGCACACTAGCAGCGTCTGACATCTCCTAATCACGCACACACGCTGCTATGCGGCCGCAGCGCACTCTGTACGTCAGTACCAGCGGTTTAACGTTCTCGAAAAAATGCGTTCATTTTCCACTTGCGTTGCGCGGCCGGACTTTTGTGCGACCGTACTTCGTATATTGGCTGTCATTGCCCGGCATCTGCTGCTAGTGCGGCCGTGATTATGTGCGCCAGAACGCGCGTTCGCACTGCCTCAGTCTGACCCTAGCCTTAACTAGCGATTAGGTGGCCGACGGAGGTGAGCGAGGTGAAAGTTTGGCTTAAACCGAGCGTGCCCTCTGGCCGCGATGGATCCCACCTCTCCCGAATCCGGGAATTCCTGAAGTGTTTGCAAGCATCAGGGAGCCCACATTCACTCCAGTGAGACCACCGGAACTTCCAGGAGACTTGGGATCCAGAGCAAGGAAAGTTTTTTTTTTTTTATATTCAAATTTTATTTTGCAATCGAAAAAAGTCACAAACTGACCGGCATAGTGGCCTCGCAGGGCCATATAGACATCGAAAATACTACATACTTGGGGAGGCGGGGGTTCTCATAGGTAGACTTCAATATCTCAAATAGCGGAGGGGAAAGGGGGGTAATCAAAGGAGTAAAGAAAAATACTCTAGCCGAAAGCAACAAAAATGGCAGCATATTAACCCCTTAACGCCGCAGGACGTACATTTACGCCCTGCATTAGGCGGGCTTTGGCACTGCAGGACGTAATTGCACATCCTCTGCGTTTTCAGCCCCCCGGGAGATACTCACCTCCTCCGGCGGCTCCCTCGCTGATCTGAGTCCCACGATCTGAGTCCTCCGGCACACTGACGTCATCGCGCTGGGGGCGCGATGACGTCAGTTTCAGGCGTCCCTCCCCGCCAGAGCAGGGGAAGCGCCTGAAGGGGAGGGGGTGATCCTTTGGATCCCTCTATCTCCCCATCACCGGGGACCAGGCGGCTGTGGCCAGCATCGCTGGAAGGGTCACAGCCTGACCTTTCCAGCGATGTATGGGGGGTTAACCCCTTAGTTGCCAGGTCGCGACCGGGCACTAATTTGTGCCCGATCGCGGCCTATTTCCGGTGGGGGCCGCCATCTTGGATGGCAGCCCCCACCTCTGGGTCACCCCCGCTCAACTGACTCATCGCGCCATGCGCGATGATGTCAGTTAACCGGGGAACCCCCTAGCTGCAAAGGGATTTCTTATGGACCCCTTTATCTCCTGATCGCAGCTAGGGGGTCATGTATGATATTGCTGGAAAGGCCAGAACATGGCCTTTCCAATGATATCAAACATGACCATGTTATAAGTAAAACAAAAGTTTAAAAAAAGTAAAAATAAAAATAATAAAAAAAATTATAAATTAAATAATAAAAAAATAAATACTTTTTTTTTTTTTTTAATGCAGCACTATTGTTCACATTTCAATTATAATGTGAACAATGATGCTTCACTAATGATTTTTTTTTGGGGGGGGGTTAGCTAAAATCACGCAATTTCTCCCCAAAAAAAAAATGGGTTCCCCGTTCTAATTTTTTTAACAAATCTACCCCATAGCATATGACCGCAGAGCCTCGGATAATAAAATTTAAAAAAAAAAACACTTTACACACTGTGGAAGATTGAAATTTTATTGAAAATTCACATTTATTTACTTTTTTTAAAATTTTTTGTTATAGCATTTTGGCAGGGCATGACATATACATATAATAATGATA
Organism: Leptobrachium leishanense; assembly: GCA_009667805.1. Taxonomy (NCBI): domain Eukaryota; kingdom Metazoa; phylum Chordata; class Amphibia; order Anura; family Megophryidae; genus Leptobrachium; species Leptobrachium leishanense. The sequence continues at coordinate 415,465,959 of CM019064.1, forward strand.
TATTATTAATCTGCCGAGTCTGCCGGAAAGAACGATATATAATTTGTCTGGGTGGTATAATAATACGTGACTTAAAAACGGTCAAAATGAGCTCAGCAAACTTCTACTTCCGAAACAGCGCCGAAGTTGTAAAATTACTCCCGTCCTTAAGGGGTTAATATGTAGAAACAAGGGGGTTATAGCAAGGGTCATCAGAAATACTTCAGAGAAAATAATAAAAATAATTAAATAAACCTAAAAAGTCTCAAAACGGTCTCAGAAATAGTCAATTTCGTCATAAAATGCACAGGAGGGAATAACAGGGGAGAAGATCCCGAAAACAGGGAGACTCAAAAATGAAGGCTATAGATCTCTCCAGCCTGCGTCCACAAACGGCAAGGGACTTGGCACAGGCAGCGTGTCCCCCACCAGGCCAGAGCCTCCGGCCTCTACTCTCTCGCAGCCACGAGGAAGGTCTTCGGGCCTCAGCAAGGATCCACTAGCACCGCAACCACCGCTACCAAAAGCCCGCGGCAGGATTGGGCCATATCGCGACGGGAACTTCAGAACCATCCAAGCTGTCGGTCGGGGAGCGCCACTCCTTCCCGGTCGGCGAGGGAGAGTCGTCAGCCTCTGACTCGTCAAAACAGCCATCTCCCTGGGTCCGCAGGCCTCATCAATCTCACGAGCACTTGGAGCCAGGGTCCACAGAGATGGTTGAACACCCGGGACAGCACCACCTCAGAGACGCCGTCTTCAGCGCCCTTTTCCACTGGGTCAGCGGCAGGTAAGCAAATCTCAATGGTCATATCAGCCCCGATCACTTCCCTCTTCGGGTTCCCTTCCTCCTGGCAGCCACGCAACGCAGCCATCATCTTGCGCCAAAGTCCGGCAGTAAGTGGGCCTTCCTCATCCTCTCCCGCCAGCATTAGTAAGTAGGCGTCCGAGCCGGAAAGAAAAACCCCCTCACCTTCAGCGGGGGGAGGGGGTCCATCCCACCGCCATTCCGTGGGTCCGTCTGCCGCCTCCATGAAACCTCCGGCTGAAGCAGCCGGGAGACGTGGGCCCTCCATCACCTCAGTCTGCGATCGGCACTCGGTCTGGAGGAAGGTGAGGACAGAGTCCTGGTTCGTCAGGAGCCAAATACTAGGCCTCAAGACGGCCGCCTGCGCCATGCGCCAGCTACCAAATAGCAGCTGCCAGGGATGTCTCTCGTCCGGAGCGGGGGACTCACGGGCTCCGGACAGCTCAGAACCGATGGCCAGCCTCCTAGGATTCAGCAGCATCAAAAATCTTATGGGTAAAGTCATCTATACGCCCCTAGGAAGAGAGGACATACAGAGCTCCATGAAAACACGTCCTCTCCAGTAGACAGCCGGCCACACCCCCTTTTTTGTTTTTACACGCGATGCAGATGTCTTGAATATAACGTGACCCCTCCAATTTTAAGGTAAATTTTTGTCACCAAAATCTAGCGGTATACTCGAGTATCTACAGTATTACAAACGCACCTTATAAACCAGATGCTGCTGTTTTTTTTTCTTTGCTTGAAGTAATTGCATGTAAAGTGAAACAATTAATTTAGTTTTATTCATCTCGTTTCCATTTTCTGGATTTTTCCCATGATGCAACATTTATCCTCCAGCCCTCAACCCACCCGAGGATCAGTAGTCAGGGCTCGCCACCCATAAGACTTACAAGGTCATCCTGGAAACTATTCAGAGACATTCAAGAAAGAAAGAGGTGGTGGTGGGGTGAAACTTTATCCAGCCAGGTGAGCCACACTTGCTGAAATTGGACCATACGATCATAGACAATCGCTCCATTGTGGAAATCATCATATTTTCACAGATATTGGCACAAGGGTCCCCTTCCATGTCCTGGCGAAACAGAGGCACACCGTGGCGCTGTTCCGTGTTATCAGATTGTGTTCGCTACGAGGCAGTGGAACAGTCCTGTGTGGTCTGTTGGGCAAAGTGGTACATGGGTTGGAGGCGTAGCGGGACATGTACCCATTTGCTGAGATCTTTAAGGATATCCTACCAGATTGGCTAGACCGTGCCACATGTCTGCCATGCATACAGATATGCCCTCTTTTCCACGCGGCCCCAGCCCCACAGGGCCCACGGTTGAAGGTGTTTAACAGGCATATTCGGTGACTTTTCGTTCTCTTCAATTCGGGCCGATTCGGCAATCCCATTTCGGTGACCCTGCGGTGTATTCAGCAAGCACCACAGGGCCGTCGAAGCGCAGGGAAAAGCTGCCGCAAACCCGCCGAAAAGTCACCGCAAAAACCCAGCGAATGCACGCCGAAACCCGCAAAAACATCTGGATTAACTTTGAATAGCCCTGATAATCTCCTTGGATGGATAAACCATTTCTCTCTGATCCTCGCACATTGTGACCCTAAGGCTAGGGTCAGATGAGCGCATTTTCTACGGACTGTGCGTCCGTGCAGTACGGACGTACTTTCTGACTGACAAGGTAGTGGCCACACAGTCCGTTTTTTTTCACTGACGTAATTTTTGACTGATGTAGCAGGGAAAATAAATTACAATGAAAAAACATTCTGTCCGTCAAAAATGCTGGACGTATAAATGCAGTCTGTCTGACCACGTTCCATCACTCACACAGAAAGCTATGTGGACGTTGAGGACGTGGCGCACTCCGCACGTCCGTTCTAGCAGTATTACGTTCTTGCCTAACCTGCGTCCGTTTTCAGCGTCCGTCAGCCTCCGCACTTCTGTGCGGACGTACTTCGTGTGTGGGGCTCCATTTAACACAATTGTATGCTATCACGGACGTACTTATGTGCGGGCAACACGGACGTTAACACTGCGCTCGTCTGACCCCAGCCTAAAGGTCCAAAGAAAAATCTCACCCGTCCTCGGGGTTCAGGGATTCACACATATCCTCTTCCCATTTGGCACATACAATAGGACCTCTGCCCAGTGTCAGCTTGATAGCCTTAATCATTTTTTGTTTAGTCTTTGGAATCTTCTCTTTTTCCCGTCGGATACAGCTTGCCGTATTAAGGACATTATCAGGGTTATTCAAAGAGATCCGAATGGCTGGAAAAAGATTTTCAGCGTTCTGTTACCTTTCTTGGCCATTCGGCTATCCAGAGAGCAGGCAATTCACCAAATCCTGGCGAATTGCCTGCACATTCGGTGCCTGTTCGAGGGCAGTGAAATCCCCATAGAGAAGCAATGCTTTGTCTATTCAGAGAACAAAAACCAGCAGTGAAAGGTTCCCCTAATGCCCTGCCATTCGGTGGTTTCATGCGGCAGATTTATTCCGGCGAATCCCATAGGCTTCAATGTTAAAAATATTCCCGTTTTAATTCAATATCTAATAAACCATTCATTATAAAATTCTGCAGTAAAGAGTCTCTTTATTTATCGATTTTTTTTGGGATATTTTAAGCATTTTTCTGGATTTTTTTTTAAAAAGTCCGATTTTTATTTTATTTTTTAAGTTGACTTATTTTTTCTATAACAGCCCTTTTTATTATCATTCATTGGATCATTTGTAAATTTCAGACATTTTCGCTCAGTAGTTTCTTTGCAAACAGCGTTTCACTCTTCAAACATTCAAGCAAACTGTTTTGCTAATTTATTCACTTCACTCGTCTGCGGTGTCAGCTTTTTCCGGTGGCTTCGCTGCGTGTGATCGGCTCCTGCTCGGGTTTTTCTGGCGTCTTCGACAGGTTAATCCAGATGTTTTTGCAGGTTTCGGTGTGCATTCGTCGGGTTTTTGCGGTGACTATTCGTCGGGTTTGCGGCAGTTTTTCCCTGCGTTTCGACGGCACTGTGGTGCTTGCTGAATACACCGCAGGGTCGCCGAAATGGGATTGCCGAATCGGCCCGAATTGAAGAGAACGAAAAGTCACCGAACATGCGGTGACGTTTTGATTCTCTTTGAATAACCCTGTATGTCTGGAGTTGTACTAGAGGGGTCCTCCACCGATCAGAGCAATTGTTGGTACAGCCTATTGCATTCTACAGTTGGTGATTGCAAAACGGAACATAAAGCGTCAAATAAATAGGGAAGGATTCACTAAACGGCTCCATGGTATCTGATCCTCAAATGACACACAAAAAAACTAAATAAAAATATAAGCCGACACTCATTGGGTCCAAGAATGTGTCTTTCAATCTATGGTGTAAACACCAACGGCAGCAACATTTCAACCCCACTGGGCTTTTACCAGGGAGTGTCGGGCTCATTTCTTATTTTTTTCAAGATTCCACAGCTGGTAAGGACCAGACATCACATCTGGAGGAGCTTTTGCTTGTTTCATTGGACCAAGGAGCTCTGCTAGGAGTAACCAAGTAATCCCACTATCAAATGTTTCCCAAGACGCGAGAAAATAAACGATAAAAAAAGCCAGCTCGCCCATGACCCTTAGCTGCTCGTTCTGTTCCTATGGCGTTCTCAAGAAATAGTTTGCTATCTGAAGAAACAAATTACAGCAATAGATACGAACAAAGAAAATCAACAGCTTCCTCCCCCGCAACATCAGACTCTCCCCGTCTCTCCAGTCCTTCAAGAAGACGCTAAAAACCCATTACTTTAGAGAAGCCTATCAGCTTACTCCCCCATTGTTCATTTCTTGCTCCTTCTTCCCACACAGTCCACACCCGGTTTCTTCTTGTACTCTATTCACCCTCACCTAGCAGCTCTCGAGCAGGGTCTTCTCTCCTACTGTTTGGTGTAATGTGTATGTATAGGTCTCACCCTTTTGTACAGCGCTACAGAACTTGTTAGCGCTTTATAAATGCTTGAAACTGTAACAAAAAAAATCATTAACATAAACCAATGTGACCCCTTGCATCCCCCATCAATCCTGCAGTATTGATGGTATTCCTATATGTGCATGTTTGAGTGATAAACACCAAGCCTAAAAACTGAAAGGGTAACGGAACAACCCATGCTCTGGGAACCAAGGCAACGGTCATTACCAGAAGACACTGGAAAACAGAACCCGTGTAAAGCCTATAAACCACATCCTGGATATCTACAGACCAGCGAAGACTCGTGTCAGACGAGCGCACTGTAGAGCAGAAGGAACGTCCGTGAGAGCAGATGTTCCTTCCACTTTCCGCTGCCTGCCCCCAGCTGTGCAAATCGCGATCCTTGTAGGAGGATCACGCTTTGCAGCTCCGTTGACGCGCTTTCTAGCGCATCAATGGATTCGTTCCCTGGACGGACGTTTGCTGCGCGTGCAGTTCGTATGCGCGCACAAGCGTGTGACCGGCGCCCGTCTCTGCATCACATGGCTGCGACGGTAAGTGCAGGCGCACGGCCTCACTAGGTGCGCTCGTCTGACACGAGCCTTAGGGTTAGCAGCTTCATATTTCTCTCTGGGCCAAAATAAAAGCAGACGCGTCCATTAATAAAAGCCAGTAAGCTGAAATGATGACGGCACCGTAACATGAATAAAAAGACACTTTAACAGAGTCCATCAGTGCTGGTACTTTTTGGTGTCTTCATGTCCTACTACTGGGACAAAACAGATGTTTGGATTCGGCTACAAGCTAAAAACAGCAGCAACCCCAAGTATTGACCTTAGCTGCCCTAATCCTGGAGGATGAATTGCGTCAGGGTGTACAGAATGCTCCCACTAACACCATGCTTGGAGGGGGGGGGGATAAGATTTATATAGTTTTGTATTAGTTGTGCAAATCAGATTATGTTTGGTACACATTTATCCAGAGAATTCACACTCTGTTGTTGCACAGGTGTGTAAACAAGCCAAAGTTGTGCTTTTTGTTGGCCGTCCCCGGGTCCAAAGTCAGACGACCGACTTGGTCGTCTGTCTACGGGCAACGCCGTCAGCTGACCAGGGTCATCTACTGTGGACAACCCAGGTTGGTCAACAGGCCGCCGAATGGAACTTTACATTTTTTTTAAAAAAAACTCTCCTAGGTGCACCACGGAGAGCACCGGTGAATGCAGCGGAAACAGAAAAAAAAACCTTGCCAAAGGCTGCAGGGGTGGGGAGGACCCCGCTCTTCGTGCTAAAATTGGTTTCAGCACAAAGTACAGCACCGCTGAACACCGCCAGACTGAAGAGGAAAAAAAAACACTGCGTTCAGCAAGGCAAAAAGCCTCGCCTAGAAAAAAAAAGGAATACATATATATATATAAAAACAATACTCAGAAAATTCCAATAAAAAGACTTCTAGCTGCGGATGAAAAGAAACGGTTGAATAAAAAATGAATCCCATGGGCTGCCAAACTGAATCACTGCTCTATGAACAAATTCTCGGGCAACACACGGCGCAGCGATTTAACTTTACAGTTCATCTTTTTTTATGTAACTTGTACCAGATTGTCCGAGTTAGTCTGATAAATCCCATTGAAATGGGAAAGATCGGTAATCTGATGTCGCAAAAAAAAAATCGTCTGAAGTCGTCCAATGGAAGTTGGAGGCAGTGGAAGAGGGCTGAATCTCCTGCATGTTGTGGGATTGGTCAGACGATGACAGACAACATCGGATGATCGCACCATCGCATGAATAAAGACCCAGTGGAAAGCCAGTAGATAGGCTGTGGATGTGGGTCAATAGTCATCGGAGCTATTCTTGTACAGTTGGTAAATTCTGGAAGGTGACAGATGGATAACTTGTCATGGAACATGATTCATAGGATGCTCTCTGCATGAGAATGTTTGATTGCGGGGGCATTCTGGGATGTAACACATCTTAAGCATTTGCCTGATCGGTGCAAAGGCTTAGCGCTTCATGGAGTAGCTGCATAAAAAAAACAACTTTGGTTACACCAGTAATACTAAACTTTACGGATCTGTAAACCATATTTTGCGAACATAAATCACCTTATGTACCCTTTCAACCTTGCACGTTTCATTATCTACCGGAACACACAGCTGCAATAAAGGGATACTCTAGGCAACATGACCACCTAAGCATTTTTAGGTGGTCATGATGCCCTGAGTATGCCCTTGTCTGTCCCCCTTCCCTCCACTCAGCCGATCGGCTGAACCAGCTGAGAGAGGCAGAGGACTTTACTCCGCCCTCCCAGCTGTCAGTCAGCAGAGCAGGATTCATATTTCCCGCTTCTGCCGACTATTGCCGAGGAGAGGTCATCACGCTTTCAGCGCGATGACGTCTCCAACTCGCCGCAGTAGCTGGCGGCAGCGGCTTAGTGCTGCGCGCATCCTCTTGCGCAACACTAATCCAAGAAGATAGAGCCGGGAGGAAGCCTGATTGGCTGGCTTATGTGAGAGGCGTGCATGCGCGCTTCTCACGTAAACCATTAGCCAAGTGAAAGTTAGGACGGGAGCGGCAGAGAAGGGAGGGGAGTATATAAAAAAAAATGCCGTTGAAAACAAGTGGATTTTAGGGTATTACAGTAAAAAAAAAATAATAATATTGAGGGAATAGGTATAATTTAATGTAAAAAACAGGGGGGGGGGATTTTTGATTTGAGTGTTCCTTTAAACCTAAGTGGAGACGTTGAAGCATCTGCCTGTAAAGCCTCCGGGCCTTGATTGGTGCTTGAGAAAGGACAGCTGATGGCAGGAACGCCGCTGACTTCCCAATAAAACCTACATGTTCTATAGTCTATGTGAAGCGACGGTCTTCATCCTTGTAGGTTTTCGGGGAGTCTGAGCATGGTCTGGATCTCATGAGCACCCACGCGAGGGGCTGTGTTTGCATAGTCCTATTAGAGGTGCATTCTTTACTTTTATTCCAAATCTTCCCTATGAGCCTTAATATTCTACCTTAATTGCGGTTCGTAAATACTTTTAGCTTTGCCCGACTTGCTTCACAAAGATATGGCAATAAGTTGAAAGTAGCCGCCCCACCTCTAAATCAGCAGAGATCCATTTCATAAACAGGACTGTATAACGAATGGAAAAGTGCATATTCTTTACTCGACCCTCAAAAGATTTCTCTCTCTCTCCCCCCCCCAACAAAGTCAGGGCTATTCAGAGAAATGTGAAAACCAGGAGAATTGTCAGAAGAGAACAATCTAGACCAAATGGTAGAATGATTCGGATTTGAAAATTCTAGGTCAAATTGGCTCATTCTCCTGGTTATCACCTCTCTGAATAACCCTGACAAGGTTTGCAAATGGGCTCCAGAATGTATCCCTAAAGCAGCGTTCAGCAACTTTGCCTGCCGCCCCCCCTCCCCGTTTCGAAAATATATATCCCATGATGCCTAGACAGCTCAAAAGGGTGTCTGAGCATTAAAGGAAGTTTCAAAAGCATCTGGGAGGCCAAGGTTGCCAACCCTGCCCTAAGCTTTCAACATATGGGATGAAAGCCAATGGGTTGAAAAGCTCGGAATTCTATTTTTACTTCAAAGACACATGGAGTCCAAGTTGTAATGCACTTGTCAAAAAAACGCTGCTACAAGGGCCTGTCAAATAGGGCTTGCCTACAGTGAAATTGTAGAATGGAAATGCTGATGGAACGTGATTTTCCATAAAACCCAGGAGGCCTGCCAGTGATTTTATGGAAAACCACTTAAACCCTTCACTATTAACCTCCCTGGCGTTCCGATTCTGACATATTTTATATGTCAGAATCGGTGCATTTATTCAGCCCCCTGGCGGTTTTCGAGTGTGGCTTCGGGGTTAAATTCATTGCTGAAAGCGGTAACCCTCGGGCTGGATTCATAGCTGTACCTGCGCTCCCTCGCTGTCCCCCACGGTCACCTCCGGCCGATCGCGGCGTCCTTCTTCCCTTCTCACAAGAAGGGAACCAGCAAGCCGCAATTGGCTGGAGGAAAATGTGATTGCAGAGGTCAGCGAGGGAGCACAGGTACAGGTATGTATCCAGCCCGAGCGTGGCTTAGGGTTACAGTTTTCAGCAGTGAAATTTAAACTCAGGAAAACCACCAGGGTGGATAAATACCCTGCGGCATGATGCTTATAGGACATACCCTGCTGATATTTGAAATCTGAGTAGGTTACTCATTGGCCGAAGCAAACACGAGGGGTTATTCAGAAAGCACCAAAATTTCAGTGAAATGTCGGTGTGTTCTTATCCAACACACTTTGGCGATTCCAATTTGCCCACCCTGCGATGAATTCACTATTCACCGCAGGGTCCCCGAAGTGCTGAAAATGAATAACGGTTGAAGAAAAAAAAAAATAATCTAATATTTTAAATTAAAACTGTCAAATTGAATCACCGAAAATCAGGGCATTTCACTGACACTTCAGTGCAGTTCAGCATTCTGAGCGTTACTGCCGAAGACCGAAAAACTGCACCGCATTTCACAGTCAAATAGTAAAGACTCACCTGGAGACAAGCAGCAAAGAAAAGAGGATTTGGGAGGGGCTTACTATCCTTATGTACATGGTGTTTTTTTTGATTGCAGAATATTTGCCTCCTGTCTTTATTAAAATTATTCTTACACTTACAGGGTTATTCAGAGAGGTGAAAACTAGGAGAATGGGCAGGAGAAGAGAACAATCTAGACCAAATAAATATTTGAAAGTGAGACAAATGGGAGAATTTTTCTGGTTTGGCTATATTGACCTAGAATTTTCACTTCTCCAGTCATTCTCCTGGTATTCACTGCTCTGAATAACCCTGTTAGGCTGGAATAATCCACAATTTGCCAGCTTTCTAAATAGACGAAATGCCAAGAAATTGTAGCGTACATTGAAAGTCGGTGGCAAGTTCATTGCTTATTTATTTTTTAATTTTTTGAGAAAGTACTTTACCAGGAAGGCTACATTGAGATTTCTCGCGTTTTCAAGTATGTCCTGGGTGGTGAGTATGTACCGTTAGGTGTCTTGCCCAAGGACACTTACTGGAGAGGTTGCTCACTGGGATCGAACCCATGTCTCCACAGGCGCTCTCCACGCAGAGCAGTGATGTTACCTCTACTCCACCCAGCCAGTATTGAATAAGCCTTATTTCTTAGCCTCTTCTTGAACTTCAGGAATATTTAAGGCATCGGTTTTAGTTTTTCCCCATTTTTCTGCATTTTATATAATGCATTAAGAATCCATAAGCATTCCAAGGCTGGAACATCCTGCTGATGTACTATGAGGTCAGGAACTGGCTCTATTCAGGTAGCAATATCATATTCAAAAGGTCCTCTTTTTAACAACAAAATTATAGCTCCCAAAAGTATACATTGAAGCAGAACTTTATTGCTTTTGCATAGTTGTAATCATCAATATTTAAAACGATCAAAAAGGAAATCAGATCACTGACATTTCACACTGTAAATCAGATTAAGAAAACAAAAAACCCAACCCAAAAGGCAAGAGGGCACCATGAGCAGTATTTATAACAAGCTTGGGAAGCCCACTTTGCCAATAAAAAGACTTGAAGAACATCGAGATGAAAGGAGATGCTGCTCTATTCCCTGCACGACTTAACATAGAAAAACAAAAGTGCACACAAACCGTAACTTGGGAGAGATGCCATTTTCCAGCGTGAAAATATAAAAGGTTTCCCTTTTTAAAACGAAAAATAAAACGTGGGACCGCTTAGCTTCATTTAAAAAGGGAAAAGTATATTCTTACCATTGAATAAAACACACCCTTAATGCTCTTTTTACACCAATAGCTTATTAGATCTCCGACATAAAAATCAATGACTGCTCATTTAAAAGCAGCCACTTTAAACCTGTGATTTAAAAACTAACAAGATCAGTAACCGCAACAAGATTGGCTTGCTTTCCGTCAGGCAAAACATGGACAATTAGCCCTCCCTTGGAAGCACTGAAACGCCAGAAAATGAAGTTCTGGTTAAGCGGGCATGCTGCTTAATATTCTATTACTTTCATGCTAATAAGAAGCTATATAGAGCATAGCCGCTTGATCCATAATGTGAGCAAAGAGTCATCGGTTACAATAATCCAACCGCAAGCAATACCGTACTCCTCCAAACGACATCCTCGCCCTGCCAGGCCCTGATTAGGAAACTGCTGACTGTAGGTGTTCAAGATGAATAGACAGAAACTTACCTGCGCGTTTCGAAATCTGACTACGTTTAAGAAACGGCAAGCACTGTAAATGTTGCAAGGGGGAAACAATTTACCCGCACGCTGACCGCCTGTCACTTCCTGAGTATTCTGCTACAGTACAATCTACCGCTGCAAAAAGAAAAATGGACTCAAAAAGTCTGCAAAAACCAGAACACTTATAATATGCACTTCTCTTATAAGAGAATATATATTTTGTTAACGTTTGGCAATCAAACAGTAAAACAGTATGGGCTGGTACAAGGGACACTTTTACAAGCATTTATAAAAGCAATTTTCGTGGAGAAAGTGGGGGGGGGATGAAAATTGATTTTTTTTTTTACTTATTTTGGGAACAACGAAAAATAAAAGGCATCAGTAGTTATGCAGTAAAATGTTTGTCGTGTACTATTGACACAAATTTACAGGTTTATTTGTTGGGTTTCAGCATAAGAATCACAAAATAAGGAAAAGACATGGTACGTTTTAATCAATGTGGGTGGGTGAATTGGGTGGGTAGAGTAAGGGTAGGAGAAAAAAATGTCACAAGTATAGCGTCACGTTACAGTAGACAAATATTAACCAGCTTTTTTTTTTAATTGCCTAATTTTTGGTACAGAAAATGGAATATTTTTCATAAACTAATAGAGAATGTTTATTTTTTTTATATTAACCCAAAAAAAACAAACACTATTAGTTTAAGTCTAATTTTAAAAAGAAGAAAAAAAAAACCCTCAGACACAGCATACGTCTACATTTTGGTAGTGCTATCCATTCACAAACCATTTGAACCGAGAACCTGGAAAAAGCTTCTTTAAAAAAGGAAGCTCAGCAACAGTAGAATTGTGCAATATGAACAATGGTTTTTCTACAAGAGGGGAGAGAGAGAATACACATGGCACATTCTCGTTTGAATTTTTGCAATGTAAAAAGTTCCAAACATACCTAATCAAATAAATAATAAAAAATGAGTTGTGTGTGTGTGTGTGTTTGTTTGCGAGTGTGTTTGTTGTGTATTCTAAAATTCACTACAAGGAAAATGGCAAATGTAACACAGATATTTACAATGCAATACCCAAACTGGGTACACTGCTACAAAACTCATAAAATACATGGGAGTAAACATGAAACGTCGTTACTCTTAAATTTCTGTAATTAGTTCCAGCAGCTTGACTATCTAACGATGTTTCCATTCTTGGAAATGCCAAGTTATCCACAAGGTTCAGTCTGTATCTTCATCCAGTTCAAAACTGTTTTTATCATAAATATCCTTTACAAGTAGAACCCGTATGAGCATATTTTCCAAGGTGTTGCGATCCAATGACGATGACGTGTACCATATAAAGGAGTCTGGTGAAGCAGAGCTCTCTGGATTCAGGTAGAAGAGATCCATCCTCTGATTCAGATTCTGTGGGCTTAAAGTAAAAAATTATGTTAGTTACACGTAGAGGGTATCAGCGCAATAACAATACACACTATGTCATTGCATATCTCCCATCTCCGCTGAAAATAAGAATGTATGAGGGGAGCTTCAAAGGTAAAGTTAAAATCAATGAAAGAATGATGCCAACTCAATTTTTTCTTCTTTCTTCAAGTTATGCCTAAACCTTATAATACTTGTTTTTTGATCTCCTCACAATCATGGAGACGTGCGGTGACTGAAAAAGTGGCGGTAACCTGTGTGTAAAATTGCTCTACAAATTTCATTGTGATTTTTCTGCCAAACAATGCTTTGAAGACCACAAAAAAGTATCTTGGTAATGAAGACTCAAGTCTCGAGAAGCTCGCACAAATGGTTTAGCAGATTCACGTCTTGTCATTTTGATATTTGTGATGAAACGAGAGGGAGAGGAGACCAGGGAAAATTTATTTCTGGATCAGAACCTCAAATCATTCTCAGAAAGCTGGTGGGAGAGTTCAAGATTCCAAAAACACGCATGTCGAGGATTGTTCATGACGAGTTGGACTTCACCAGGAACTGCGGCCTCTGGGTTCTGCTTTTGCTGAACGCAGAACAAAAAAAAACTTCGAGTCGAGTTTGCCAAAATGTTCCGTGTCACATTTGAAGATGGGATATCTGCCAACTTCAAAGCACTTGTCGCTGGAGATGAAGCTACATTTACAGAAGATGATTTCTGGGGTGTTTTGAGAAGTGGGTGCACCACTTGAAAAACGCATGGAGGTTGGTGGCGATTATGTGGAGAAATTTTGAATAGACAAGCTTTGTTTGACAAAGATAATTAAATTTTTTTTTTCTTTTTTCTATTTCACAGACTTTAACCTTATTTTTGACCTTCCCTCGTACTTTATATTAATTGGGGGGACGAGGGGGGGGGCTGTCAGCAAAAGCCGGAAGAAAACCAGATAACCTGCATGCGCTCCCAAAATTTGTACAAATAAGGAAACCAAGCATTCAGTTCTTACCTTTTCGACAAATAGTACTCAAATATTTTCACAGGGCACCTTGATGGATCTGTTGTGTTTTCAACCTGCTCAAATAATGGCTCATCTTCCTCATGTTTCCTTTTACCAGAGGAAATTTTTTCTAAAAAGGTGCACACAACAGAAAACACAGTGATTGAATAAAAATAAAACCACACCATCTTATTCTTAAATGGCAAAATAACTAAGGACTAGAAATAAACCATACCTTCGTTGCCGCTCTCGCAGAGAGAAGACACTCTGTACTGAAGGCAGGATTTCATTTCTTTAGTTAGGGGGTTATTCTTCAAACGTTTAAAAACCGAGCCAAAGGAAAGCCGCAAATGTTGATCTACAGTCTTCAGGTTGAAATACTTTGTATTGAAATAAAACAGCGTAAACAGGAGGGACATAGGAGACTGGATCCCAAGTTGGTTAATGTGCCACAGGTAGTCTTCCTCGATCCGTGAGAATATAGATCCTTGGATAAAGAGGGAACAAATTGTCAGATAAGCGTGTGGAATACAACAAAATATTTACACTATGATGTCAAGAAAAAGAAAGCTACATCTCTAAAGGAAACTTCCATCAAATGTAAACTACTCTTATCACAGTAATTGTACATATTGTACACACACAGGTTGATACTTCGTAAAACAGATTGAATACTAAGCATCTATTAAAACCATTCATTTCTGCTTATCAAAATACATATTTAACCATGTTATTGGCAAAAGTGCGTATGTACAACTTAACACTGAAATACTATCAGGGTTATTCAAAGAGAATCGAAAAGTCATCGCACGTTCGGCTCTTCAATTCGGCTTGATTCAGCAATCCCATTACGGCGACCCTGCAGTGTATTCAGCAAGCACCACAGAGCCGTTGTAGTGCAGGGAAACGCCACCGAAAACCCACCGAACACTCACCGCAAAACCCAGGCGAATGCACACCGAAACTCGCAAAAACATCTGGATTAATCCCACCGAACATGTCGGAGAAACCCGAGCAGGAGCCGATCACAGCGCAGGGCAGCCGCCAGAAAAACCCGACACCGCAGACGAATGGAGTGAACAAAAAAAACAGTACGTTTGAATGTTTGAAAAGTTGTTTGCAAACAAACTACTGAGTGAAAATGTCTGAAATTTACATGAGGTCCAATGAATGATAATAAAAATTTGCAAAAAAAAATACCTAATAATGCTTAAAAGAACCTAAGTAAACTAAAAATAAAGAATCTTTTTACTGCAGAATAGTAGGATAAATGGTTTATTAGATATTGAATTAAAACTGGAATATTTTTAACATTGAAGCCTATGGGATTTTAAGGCAGGCCTCGGAGGCTTCATATTTGCAATCTCTTTCTTTATTACTCCTATAGCAGTAAAGAAGAGTGATAACAAGAACCAGAAAAAAACATGTCAAACCCCCAACGTGGGGTAACCCTCCTCTTAGTAAGTCCAGCCCCCTAGTCTATAAACAGTCTGAGCTGGAGCAGTAACGCCCTCTTTCTTTACTGCTCCTGTTCAGGACCAGATAAGTATATTTTCTCTCCTCTGTTATGATTTTCGTTTCAGATATTTACTTGCTTATTTCGGATTTTCGATTTATGGTAGCGGGTGCTGACTTACCCCGGCTATAACCGTGGGGGTCAGCGCCCGCCCGGCGGGAATTTCCCAGCGTCACGCTGTGTGTGTGTTCTACCGCCAGATTATATCGATATATGCTGCAGGCACTTGGCTCCGAGTTTACTAGTACCCGCTAGTTCATACACCCGCGCCTTTGTTTTTCCCCGTCCTCGCTTGGGAGCATTCGCGACCGCCGGGGATCTCGCAGGAGACGCTCACGAGATCCCGGCGGCCATTTTGGGGACACCACCTGACCGCGTGTATCTCCGCGCGCACGCACGCACGCACAACTCCCTGTTCCCTTTACTCAGCTCGCTGACCGGATCCATGGCGCTCCTTACCACACCAGGGGGTGATCGATCTCCCCATGCAGGAGAATCAGACTCCGCGGGCAGCTCCCGGCAATCGGAATGGTCTGATGCTTTTGCCTCTCCCCCACCTCCAAAAAAGCGTTCGAAATCGGCGGCACGGTTTGCCGCCATGGAAGCGGCTCTGCAGGCATCCATCACACGATCACTGTCCTCTGCTGTCTCCACGCTCTCTCAATCCTTCCGAAGGACCATGGATGAGGCAGTGGCTTCTATTACCTCGGTACCCCCAGCTCCAGGTGTAGATCCTACTCCACCCCCAAAAGACCCTGAGTTACCCTCTGGCTCTGAACATACTAGCCTTAAGAAACGTGCCAAGACTAAGCACCTTGATAATCCTCCAAGAGGGGCTGGCATCCCCGATACTCTGCTTTCTGATGATGGCGAGGTGTCCTCGCATAAGAGAGCCCCTGACCGCGGGGCACTGGTTGCGGTCTCAAAAGATAGGCCTTTACCTACGGGTTCTGGCCGACTCCCCAGAAACACTGACTCGGAGAGTGAGGAACACAAGCATGGGGAGGATGATGGAGCTATTGAATTATACGCTCCGCATGATGTTGGCCTGTTGGCCGAGGAGGAAAGGCCCCCACCGCCTTTACTGTCTGCCAAGGAGGTTGTATGTGATCCTCAGGGCCGCCCGATGTTTTCCCCGGCAGGGGTCTTACATCCACGCTCTACTGCATGGTCCCCGATGCCTCATGTAGAGATGTGGGTGGATGCCCACATGCGGCTCCCCATGGATAAAGAGACCAGGGTGAATATGAGGGCGGAATGTCCTCGCCCTACCACCGCCGGCAAAACTTGTCTCACCCCGGTGGTGGATGAGGATTTTGTGAAATTCATGACCAACAAGGGATGGTCCCCCAAGAAAGGGGTGGATATGGCTTTCAGGGTCTGTGAAGACAAGGTGCTTGATGTCGCACCACCGTTGATTTACCTCCTTTACATGGTGGAGGATGCTCGCTTACAAGGTACCCCCTTGGATTTGGAAGACGCCACAGGCTGGATCCAACGCTCCTTGTGCCTGTTGGGCGGTGCTAATGCGGCTTTGGCTGCTGAGAGATGCAAGTCTATGATCCTAAGAATGGATCCTCAGCTTACTTCTATGGCCAATAAGGATAAAGGGGCCAAGGCTCAAGGCCTTCTCTTCGGGGATGGCTTTATCAAAAATATGGGCACATACACCAGCGCTTTCACCGCTCTGGATAAGGTCGAGACGGCCATTAAGAAAGTTTTTCCCAAAAAGGTTTGACAGGGCCGGTAGAGTAAGGGGCCGCTCTACTGGCTGCGCCGGATCTATGGGCATTACTAGAGGATCCTTCCGGGCCTCTAATGCCACCGACTCTGGCCCTCCCGCTTACGGATCCTCGGCCCGGGCTCAAGCCTGGAGAGGCCGCGGATTCCGTGGCGGCAGAACTCAATTTCGTGCTCGACGACAGACTGGTAAGTCTTCCTTTTATTGTTCCTCATTCATCTGTTCGGGTGGGGGGCCGTATTCGGCTTTTTCTTCCAAAATGGGAGTTGATCACTACAGACCTGTGGGTTCTCTCCGCGGTCAGAGGGTTCGAAATAGACTTCGAAACGGTCCCTCCATCCCAATCCACACCTCCCCGACCACTAAGTTTTTCCGTGGAACAGGAACTTGTAGTTCACGCCGAAATTTTGGCTCTGGCATCAAAGGGAGCCATAGAAGAGGTCCCTTGGGATTCTCCCAAATTTGTGAGCAATTTGTTCCTCGTGGCGAAGAAAGGGGGCGGGACACGCCCTGTCATAAACCTCAGGGAACTCAACTTGTGGGTGTCATACCGCCATTTCCAAATGGAAGGGTTTCATACCCTCAGGGATTTGCTCAACGAGCAGGATTGGCTGGTAAAACTAGACTTGAAAGACGCGTACCTCACCGTCCCTATGGCGCCGGCTTCCAGAGATTACCTGTGCTTCCCTTGGCGCGGCCGCATGTGGCGCTTCGCGTGCCTTCCTTTCGGCCCTTCATCCGCTCCGTGGTGCTTCACGAAGCTTATGAAACCGGTTGTAGAATCCCTCCGGGTGAGGGGCGTCCGACTCGTGATTTACCTGGACGACATCCTACTGATGTCGGATTCCTCAGTTTCCCTTCAACTACACTTGTCGTGGACACTATCCCTATTACAGGACCTGGGTTTCCTGATCAATGTGGAAAAGTCTTTGATTCCTACACGTTGTCTGGAATTTCTGGGGTTCCTCCTGGACTCACACACTATGACTCTGAGCGTCCCAAATCCCAAGATCAGTTCCATTCGCAAGGAGGTCCGCTCCCTCCTCAGGGATCACTCGCCCACCCTGAGGGAATTGGCGAGGGTGATTGGTCTCCTGGCGGCGACTCGTCTGGCGGTTCTGCCGGCTCCTCTACATTACAGGGCCCTCCAGAGATTGAAGGCCCGTTCTCTCTGATCGGTGACGGATTATTCCCGCAGGGTTCCCCTCTCGGACGATGTGAAGACGGATCTGACATGGTGGCTAACGGACTGGTCTCGGTGGAATGCTCGCCCAGTGCGATTCCCCGTACCGTCGTTGACCATAGAATCCGACGCGAGTCGTTCGGGGTAGGGGGGCACGGTGCGCCGAGATGGAGACAGGAGGTGGTTGGTCGATCCAGGAGTTACGCCTCCACATCAATGTTCTGGAACTTATGGCGGCGTTTTTCGCCCTGAAATGTTTCTCCAGGGAGACCGATCACCGCTGTATCCTCCTGAAGCTGGACAACCTGTCGGCTGTCAGGTATATCAATGCCCTAGGGGGGGGCTCGTTAAGTGGCTCTGACGTCGGCGGCTGCCGAGCTGTGGGATTTCTGTCTTCCCCGCGGTGTTTGTGGTGGCTCAGTATCTTCCAGGTCTCGCCAATACAGTGGCGGACTGGAATTCACGCCATCTGACGGACTCGGGGGATTGGCGTCTGGCGCCATCGGTATTTGCCATCGTCAACGGGTTGTGGGGTCCTCTCCAGATGGATCTGTTCGCTTCCAGACTGAATCGGCAGTTACCGAAGTTTTACAGTTGGAGGCCAGATCCGGAGGCGGAAGGCACGGACGCCTTCGTCCAGGTGTGGCCGGAGGGCCGTCTTTACGCCTTCCCTCCGTTTCAGCTGTTATTACGCGTTTTGAGGCGTCTCTGCGACGTCAAAGCGGAATTGGTTTTGGTGACACCGTGCTGCGGTCCCAACCATGGTTTCCCCTTCTGTTGAAATACTCCCTGACCCCGCCCAGGCGGATCCCGACCTCGCCGTCTCTGCTGACGGGTCCGGACGGCCTCCCTCACCCATTATTGCGGGACGGTCGATTATCCCTTGTGAAAGGACCATACGGCGCATAAAATAGTGTATAAAATAGTGAACAGCTGATTAATAGACAACTGGTTAATATTGGATAAAATGTAAAATATAAGTGAATAAAATTGCCCTTTAAAATACCAAATAGAAATATTAAAGATGCATAGGAAAAAGAGTAAAATGTGCAAAAAGTATATATGGAGATAAGTCAATTAGTGCAAATGAGTGCTCAAAAAGTGCAGCAGTTCAATACTCAAAGGAGTGTTGTTGATTGAAGACAAGTGTATCAATCTTCTCTGTGGTGTGAGTATCAGATCTTCTCTTTAAAGATATCCCTCAGAGAGAAATAAAACAAAGGCAATAATAGTGCAGATGGTCGTACTGGAATGGAGCAATTCAATAAAGTCAATGTATGTACCACTCACATTTATAGGAGCCTAAGGGAAATCCAGGCTCAAGGAAAATAGCTTGCGGCCAGATATAGGGTGGCACGTCCCTCCTTTCGTCTATGGTGGTTGCTAGGTAAAGCAGAGAGAGTCGGGAGACGACACTCCCATAGCGTAACTCTGTGCGTATATGTGGAAAAATTAAATTAAAATTGATCACACTCACCAATTATAGAGCCTCTCAATACCAGGCTCAAGGGATACCGCCTTGGGCTCTCTTAAGGTGGAGGCCCGAACCCCTGCCGCCTGGATCCTCCTTTCAGCACTGAGCTCTCTGCTATGAACAAAGGCTTCTCTCCCAGGGAACTTCCTGTCTGTGCCACAGACAGGAAGTTCCCTGGGAGAGAAGCCTTTGTTCATAGCAGAGAGCTCAGTGCTGAAAGGAGGATCCAGGCGGCAGGGGTTCGGGCCTCCACCTTAAGAGAGCCCAAGGCGGTATCCCTTGAGCCTGGTATTGAGAGGCTCTATAATTGGTGAGTGTGATCAATTTTAATTTAATTTTTCCACATATACGCACAGAGTTACGCTATGGGAGTGTCGTCTCCCGACTCTCTCTGCTTTACCTAGCAACCACCATAGACGAAAGGAGGGACGTGCCACCCTATATCTGGCCGCAAGCTATTTTCCTTGAGCCTGGATTTCCCTTAGGCTCCTATAAATGTGAGCGGTACATACATTGACTTTATTGAATTGCTCCATTCCAGTACGACCATCTGCACTATTATTGCCTTTATGTTTTATTTCTCTATGAGGGATATCTTTAAAAAGAGAAGATCTGATACTCACACCACAGAGAAGATTGATACACTTGTCTTCAATCAACAACACTCCTTTGAGTATTGAACTGCTGCACTTTTTGAGCACTCATTTGCACTAATTGACTTATCTCCATATATACTTTTTGCACATTTTACTCTTTTTCCTATGCATCTTTAATATTTCTATTTGGTATTTTAAAGGGCAATTTTATTCACTTATATTTTACATTTTATCCAATATTAACCAGTTGTCTATTAATCAGCTGTTCACTATTTTATACACTATTTTATGCGCCGTATGGTCCTTTTTCATCTCTTTGTCTTAGTCTTGACACATATTTTGGTTGTTTTTTATGTGTTTTTTACCATACTATAGGCTGCATTTGACTATTTACTAGTAATCCACATAGCACTTTAATCAATTCATCAAATAAACAAGCGCCCACACTGTATAGTGTATATCCGTATACACATTCCCTAATCGATTATCCCTTGTGGTCTGGTTGATTTCCGGTTCTCATGGCGAGCCACAGGCATTTCGCCAAGAACTGAGGAATTGCTCCAGCACGCTTGGGCTCCAGGCACGAGAAGAGCCTACCGCTCGGCCTGGACAGCTTGGCACGGCTGGTGTTAGCGAAGGGGTGAGGATTCCACTTCTGCCCCTCTGTATTCGGTTCTGGATTTTCTATCCTCCTTGTTTGATTCGGGATTGGCCTTTCGTACCATAAATGTGTACCGGTCGGCTTTGTCGGCAGGCCATCTAGGTTTTGATAACTCTCCCCTGGGTAGGCACCCTCTGGTTTGTCGTCTTCTTAAAGGAGTCCGGCTGTCTCGTCCTCCGACTCCCCGCTACTCTTCTACGTGGGATGTGACTCTTTTAGTGAATTTCCTTCGCACGTGGCCATGCAATGCCTCGTTGTCACTGCGCCAGTTGTCGGCTAAATTATTAGTTTTGTTTCATCTCATCTCCTGTAAGCGGGTCAGGGATGTCAGGGCGCTGGATTTTGGCGTCTGTTCTTTTTCGCCGGACGGCGTTTGTTTCGACGTCTCGAGACGTACTAAGACGGCGATTCGTACTGTGTTTTTTCCAGCTTTTCCATTGGTACCTGAATTGTGTCCTGTTCTTTGCCTTCAGGAATATGAAAGCCGTACATTGGCTCTGCGTCCCCTACCTGGGTCCCCGTTGTTTGTTTCATTCCGGGTTCCTCATAACCCCGTTCGTTCACCAACTCTGGCTCGGTGGGCTAGTTGGCTGTTGGATCTTGCTGGGATTGATATTTTGCGCTTCGGCGCTCATTCCATCCGTAGTGCTGCGGCTTCTAATGCTTTTATGGCGGGTTGTCGCCTGGAGGACATTATGAAGTCGGCGGATTGGTCGCGTGAATCTACTTTTCGTACGTTTTATTTTAAGCCGGTCTCTCATTGGTCACAGGCACTGATGCGTTGAACGTGCAAATATGAAGCCTCCGAGGCCTGCCTTAAAATTCCAAAATTTTCCTAGTCCCGGTGACGGAAAGTTTGGATTTTAATAAGGACTCGGAGGCGAGTATTTCCCACCTCTCCCGCCCTGAGGGGGGTGTGTTCTAGACCGGCCAGGGTGTTTGTATCTATGCGCAGCGCATGGTTTTGATATGGGTTGTCCTCCTGTTGCTTGGGAGGAGGGAAACCGAGGGTTCGGTGTTGTTCCTTTCCTAATGCCTGCCTTCGCGTTTCTGTTCTTCTTACAGCGAATTGATGGCCTGTGGATTATGAGTACCCACGGGATTGTCGTGTTTTCCGGATGGATCTACCGTTACCTGTTCCCTGATCTTGTGGTTCCAGTCGCATGAAGAAAGAGGGCGTTACTGCTCCAGCTCAGACTGTTTATAGACTAGGGGGCTGGACTTACTAAGAGGAGGGTTACCCCACGTTGGGGGTTTGACATGTTTTTTTCTGGTTCTTGTTATCACTCTTCTTTACTGCTATAGGAGTAATAAAGAAAGAGATTGCAAATACTCGCCTCCGAGTCCTTATTAAAATCCAAACTTTCCGTCACCGGGACTAGGAAAATTTGGGAATTCTCCTGAATAAACCTGTTGAATGAAGCCATCCAATGGCAGGGCATTTCGGCAACTTTTCACTACTGTTTTTGTTCTCTGAATAGCCGAAGCATTGCTTCTCTATGGGGATTTCACTGCCCTCGAACAGGCAACAAACAGGCACCGTATGAGAAATCTCAATGTATCCTTCCTGGCAAAATACTTTCTAAAAAAAAAATAAGATAAATTCGCCAACATTTGGCGAACTGCCTGTTCTCTGGATAGCCGAATGGCCAAGAAAGGTAACGGATTTCTGGGGTTCGGTTACCTTTCGGCAGCCATTCGGATCTCTTTGAATAACCCTGTATGAAAAATAAAACATTAAACCACATTTGTATACCATAACACAAGATTAGCGTTCTTCCTGGGGGGAAAGAAAATTCCCTTAGACCTCACTCCTGTCACTCTGCATTACTGTAATGCCCAAACTCTGACTGTAGCAAAAGTTCAACCAATTTTACTGTTGCATTACAACAGCCAGGGAGAGGGCAGAATACAGGGAGAGATCTGGGGTCACTCACTGCTGTGTGGGGAAAGTACAGATATTTTTATATACTATTGGTATTTTTTGGCAGCTGCATTGCTAATCTCATTATGTGCACTACAAACCCCCATACAGGAGATCTGAGCCTTTTGATTATGGATTTTTAAACACGTTTATTATATTTGACACAAAGGCCATTTCTGCTTCTATGCCGATTATGCAGACCCCATGTGATATTGTGCAAGATAATGGACACATTTTAGAGTTTAACACCATTCACCCCAGCAACATTTATGTAAAGGATAAAGAAATACATAAATTAATTGCATAAGACGAAAGAAACCTCAATGTGGTCAATCTCCCGATACAGACATGTATGGCAATAGATTTGATGAAGAAAGCTACCGTTGTCACAAACACTGTTCACATCATTACTGGAGACTGAACCAATACACATGCAAAAAAATTAATTCTATTAAATCTTTTACCGTCAGGAAGAATACCAGGTTGCCAACTTCTTAAGATTTTATTGAACTTCTCCCCAAATTCCTTGTACTCTGGATCAGCAAATATGTTGACCTTTCGACTACTGGAGAGGAACTGAGAGGAATGAAAATAGGGCAAATGAGACCATAATGCAGCCTTGCAAGTAAGAAAATAAAAAAAAAAAACACGTCTGCCCAGAGCCCGTTTGAAGCATTATGAAGGCAGATACGCAGAGTTAAATTTCATTGCCAGTTAGTCACTATACAAAAAAAATGAACGGAACTAAAAGCAGAACTCAACCCTGTTTAATAGCCCACACAAAATAATTATACAAAGTTATCTTGGTTTTACACTTGCCATGAAACCTGCTTTGAAATTTTGTTACATCTATGAGCATCGCATATACGACTCTTGTATCTCTGGTAAAGATTACTAAAATAGGAATATCATTTTAGATTGCCCTGTTAACCCCTTAACGCGGGGCGGGTTACATCCTGGCGGGAGGGTTAACACTGGCGGGGCTTACTAGTATGCCCCACTGCCAGGTGCTGGTCCTTTGGCCCGCACAGCCAATTTCAGGCCACCCCGCAGCAGCCAGCTGCGCGAGCCAAGTGCTGGGAGGGGACAAGGCAGCCCACAGACCTCAAAAGGGGCGTATTAGTACACCCCGCAGCTTGAAGGGCCACCCGCCGCAGGGACAGCATACTACATCCTAAAGTGGCAAAGGGACACTAGTCAACCTGACCAATTTATTTTAAAGTGGCAAAGATGTGAGAAGTGCCCCCCCCCCTCATCCGCCCTTTCCCTCCTGCGCCAATCTGGCATAAAAGCTGGGTGAAGCAGAGGCGTTTCCTCATCACCAGCCAGCGTCTCCGGCAGCTGGGGATTTTGAATTTGATGGCTGTTTACATCATCCTCCGAGAACGCCCATAACAGAATAGTCACTGAGAGGAAGCTGATGGATCAGATGTGCACGTGCAGCTCCGATCCATTGTTCTGCGTAGGTTCTACAAAACTTGCGTATGTGAAGTGCGCAAGTCCTCTAGAGGTGAGCAATTTGTGGTTTCTATGCTACGCAAGTTGTATAGGAGCACAACAATCTTCAAGAACTTCCGGGTTCGAGAGTTCCTGAGCCGAAGAGGAGCTACGCGCCAAAAAAGACAAAAGGGTTAGTTCGTAAAAACACCTGAATTTAATAAAAAATAATAATAATTGGGTAGTGGATGTCAATAGCATCTGCCCAGTTATTAAAGGGCAAAAGAGGGAACTCTATCTGTAACAGAGTGTCCTTGTAATGATCAACATTATCCTTCAGTTTGATTTTGGTTAGGCATAGGTCTGTTGACATTAAAGTTCACCTGTCATGTCCAAAACAAGTCGAGTCATTTGCTCTCTATCGAGACTCTGGCATACAAAAGGGTGGAAGGACAGCCTTCCTGCTCAGTCCATGCACCAGACGGACAGTGAGCATGTCGACAGCTAACTAAGCGAAGCTGCTTAATAACTTTTTTTTTTTCTTTCAATCATAAAAGGTCATGAAACAAAATGATGACGATATATATACACACACATCCCAATAAATTGCCTAAAACAGCCAGTCAAAATGCACAATCAACTCAGTGCAAATATCCCATGGAAAATATACAGCAAAAATAAAAGGAAGGGATACACTTGAGATCTTGAAAAAGTAAAATTCAAAAAACTTTAATAGGTGTGACAGAACACAATGTCACGGTGCGATTTGGAGGGGGCTGTGCGCTAGCCTCCTGGCCAGAGACTATGGCCCGTGAAAGAGACTATTGGGGGAACTGGTGGACCTTTTAAATATATTTGGTTTTCACTATTTTATATATCTGCCAGCTAACTAAAGATTTCTGATGTCTGTGTGTTATTCCCTGTATAGTGTAGATCTCTGTATTAGTACATGCTATTGTGTAAATTCGCTCTAAGAAATTCCTTTTGTTTACCCTTGCTTTCTCCTTCCCCCATTCTCCATTGTTTGAAGGTCCTGTGTAGCTATCTGATCTGTGATGTTGTCTGTTTGATTGTATGCAAATGTGCTAGTCCTTGACTCGATCTGTCCTCTGTGAATAAACAATCAGTTCTATTCTGACCAAGCTTGAAGTCACGACTCATGATTTGGGGTACCAGGAATCTTCTGCCAGCTGTGCCAAGGAAAGGCTCCAGGTCTACAGCTTCGGCTTATTCCTGGGATGCTAGCCAGGCTCTACATACACCGGGCCTTGAGGTTTGGCTAAGGTACTAGAGAAAGGTGTGAATCACGAGGAGAACTGGGTGTCCAGCGAGGAAGCAGCATTTGGCAGATGTGACCCTGTCCGGGAACACAGATCTGTTACAGTGGTGGCAGCAGTGGGATGCTTCCTACAGTATAAGGACATCCAAAGCATCACCGGGATTTGATATACAGACGGCAGAAGCAAGCGGAAGATGGCAGCAGTCACAGGAGCAGTATACTGGGAGAGGTACAGGCAAACCATCGTGGACCTATAACAGAGGAGACTCAGCTGAACTGGGCTGATACGGCACGTTGGCAACTCTGGCACGATGCGCTGGACAGAGCAGCGCTGCCAGAACAAGATCCTCCCCTCATCCCAAGAACGGTACCTGAAGAGGATAGAATTGCGTGAGGCGTTGGTGGATAAACAACGCAACCAGAATTGGATGATTGATCTGGCTTGTCTGGTCTATGAAGAGACACGGCTGGAGGAGAGCTATGAAGCGCTTCGATGATATGTAGCCCAGATGGGAACTGCGAGCGTGGACAATAAGAGCCCAACAGAAGGCTTTGGCTGCGGCGGCCCGGGACTTATTTGAGAGAATGTTTAGAGACCCAGATTTCGGAGATGACACGGAGTGGAGATGGGAAGCGATCGCAGAGTACAGAGAAAACCTGCTAAACCTCTCTGACATGTGGTGGATACAAGATGACTTGGAGTCGTTAGCCAGCAAGGAGTGGAAGCTGGAGAAATCTTACAAACGACTGCTAGACCTCGGTCAGCAGGTAAGACCGCTTCACTAAGAGAAGCTCTGCACAGAGAAGCAGACAGAGGAGCTGCCAAGAAGGCAGAATGCCTCCTCTCTTCAGGCAGCAGAGGATTTTTGTTCAAAGGTGGATGGGACTGCGGTCTTCACCAATGTGACCCAGAGGGATGTTTGTGCACTGCCGAGGGAGGAATGCCTTGCGACAGTGGGTGAGACTAAAGACCCCACTAGCAGTTTACTGCGATGCGTGGCAGATGGACCCCAGCGTGCTCCCAGACAAGGAGAGCTGGGGAAGCTTGAAGGCCTTGATGTGTCTGGGCCAGCTATAGACTCTGGAGATGTCGAGGAGATTGGAATATTTCCCACTGCATTGTCAGGGTGTGAGACAGTTGCCCCAGATCCCCAAGTTATGGTGTTGCCAGAGCCTGTGAGCGAGGAGGAACAGCTACAAAGGGACTGCCAAGCAATGCTAGATTATGGTCAGCAACTTGGCTCAGAGTTGATGCCCCTAGAGCAGCAGATTTCCCTAGAAGAAGAGGCTGCAGTCCTTCCCACAGAGGCCGGAAGATGTGGGGCAGTTGGCCCAGATTCAACGTTTGTATCGGCAGGCGCTCCAGCGCTTCCGGATTAGAATTTATGTACAGGGGAGAAGTTCCCCAACCCAGCAGAAAAGCTGGCATCGCAACACAGGGAATCTCCGGGAGAGAGAGCTGTTCGTACCTCTCCCCAACGCCAGGTAATAATCTGAGTAGGGGAGACAGCTGGTCTCACTCCTCAGCAGATTGAGCCCCAGCGTGAGGATGGGGGTGCCCCCTTTTTCCAGTCACAGTGTGCTGCTGACCCTCTTCCCCAGGATGTGGGAGACATTTACGGTGGGATTATAGATGAGACTATGGTTTCCAAGTGTGTACCCTCTGAGTGCTGGGCAGTTGGCGCAGATCCCCAGCCATCTCCTGATGAGACACCCCCCCCCCATTCTCTCCAGCAGCTGATTGTAATATCAGGAGATGGGGCAGCTGTCATTTCTCCTGAGTGGACACAGCTCAAGGCCTGGTGTATGTAGAGAGCCTGGCTAGCACCCCCAGGAATAAGCCGAAGCTGTAGACCTGGAGCCTTTCCTTGGCACAGCAGGCAGAAGATTCCTGGTACCCCAAATCATGAGCCGTGACTTCAAGCTTCGTCAGAATAGAACGGACTGTTTATTCACAGAGAGGACAGATAGAGTCAAGGACCAGTACATTTGCATACAATCAAACAGACAACATCACAGATCAGATGGCTACACAGGACATTCAAACAATGTAGAATGGGGGAAGGAGAGAGCAGGGTAAACCAAAGGAATTTCTTAGAGAGAATTTACACAATAGCAGGTACTAATACAGAGATCACACTATACAGGGAATAACACACAGACAATCAGAAATCTTTAGTTAGCTGGCAGATATATAAAACAGTGAAAACCAAATATATATAAAAGGTCCACCAGTTCCCCAATAGTCTCCTTCACGGGCCATAGTCTCTGGGCAGGAGGCCAGCGCACAGCCCCCTCCAAATCACACAGTGACATTGTGTTTTGTCACATATCTCCCCCTTCCAAAACCGACTAACCAGGTCCTCGACCTCCCACAGGTCTAGACCTGCGTTAGTCGCAAACTACCACCCAGAAAAACATCCTGCCGGAAAGTTTGATTCAGGCGCTGGGGAGCAAAACTGCTTCTGCAGTCTCCCCTAGATTGTGCTGTCCACTCAGGAGAAATGACAGCTGCCCCATCTCCTGGTATTGCGATCAGCTGCTGGAGAGAATGGGGGGTGGCTGGTGTCTCATCAGGAGATGGCCGGGGATCTGCGCCAACTGCCCAGCACTCCAGGGGAACACACTTGGAAACCATAATCTCATCTAGAATCCCACCGTAAATGTCTCCATCCTGGGGGAGGGGTAAGCAGCACATGGTGACTGGAAAAAGGGGGCACACCCATCCTCACTCTGGGGCTCAATCTTCTGAGGAGTGAGATCAGCTGTCTCCCCTCCTGGGATTATTACCTGCAGTTGGGTAGAGGTACGAGCAGGTCTCTCTCCTGGAGATGCCCTCGGTTGCGATGCCATCTTTTCTGCTGGGTTGGGGAACCGCTCCCCCGTACATAAATTATATTTCGTAAGCACTGGAGCACCTGCTGATACAAACGTTGAATCTGGGCCAACTGCCCCACATTTTCCAGGCTCCGTAGGATGGACCACAGCCTCTTCCTCCGCGGGCCATGTAATGTCCGCGGTCCTCCACTCTCCCACTGCGAAATCTGCTGCTCTAGGGGCATAAACTCTGAGCCAATTTGCTGACCGTAATCTAGCATGGCTTGGCAGTCCCCCTGTAGCTGTACCTCCTGGACGGAACTGTCGATAAGATCCTTGTTCTCTGCGTCCACCATCTGGGGGCACCTCTGACCTTCTTCCTCCTCTTGACGCTCCAACATTGCCACACTTGCTGGGCAGAAACTACTGGCGCTCTGCCCCCTGGCCTGTTTGTCTGCTGGCCTTTCTAGGTCGACCCTGTCCAAGGGAGCCAAGCCTAGCTGTTTATTGGACTCTAACAACGTCTTGTAAGCTATTTCCAGCTCCCATTCCTGGACACCAAGGAATTCCACATCCTCCTGGAACAAAACTTCGCCAGAGAGCTCCATCTCTCTGCACTCCAAGATATCCTCCAGACGCCACTCCGATTCACTCCCAAAATCTGGATCCTCCACTAGTTTCTCATGTAACAGTCCAAGACCGCCGTAGCCATAGCCTTCCGTCAGGCTATCATCCGCTAGCCAGGGGTACACTTTTGCTGCATACCATCGGAGGGCTCTGTATCTTTTAGTGCCATTTCCATCAGAATCAGTCTGCGGAGCTCCTGCACATCCTCTTCTGGTGGCTGTTCTCCCAGGCCCACCATACGACTCTCCAATATTATCTTGTACCTCACGTAGCCCAAGGGGATCATTTTGCCATTGTACATTCGCTCGGCATGAAGAGCTTCCCACCACATCATCAGGCGGATCTTCACATTCTCTTCCAGCAGGACCTGTTCCATCATCGGTCCACTATGCTGGTTCTGCCATTCTAGTAACCTTCGTCTGAAGTCTGTCTCTGACGGTGGCCATCTTCTGCTTGCTTCTGCTGCACCGTCTGGATATTGAATCCTGGTGAGGATTTGGATGTCCTTAGACTATAGGAAGCATCCCACGCGCTGCCACCACTGTAACAGATCTCTGTGCTCGGACAGGGTCACATCTGCCAAATGCTGCTTCCTCGCAGGACACCTAGTTTCTCGTGACTCTCACACCTTTCTCTTGTACCTTAGCCACAGCTCAAGGCCCGGTGCATGTAGAGAGCCTGGCTAGCACCCCCAGGAATAAGCCGAAGCTGTAGACCTGGAGCCTTTCCTTGGCACAGCGGGCAGAAGATTCCTGGTACCCCAAATCATGAGCCGTGACGTCAAGCTTGGTCAGAATAGAACGGTTTATTCAGAGAGGACAGAGTCAAGGACCAGCACATTTGCATACAATCAAACAGATCAGATAGCTACACAGGACCTTCGAACAATGGAGAATGGGGGAAGGAGAAAGAAAGGGTAAACAAAAGGAATTTCTTACAGAGACAATTTACACAATAGCAGGTACTAATACAGAGATCTACACTATACAGGGAATAACACACAGACATCAGAAATATTTAACTGGCAGATATATAAAATAGTGAAAACCAAATATATTTAAAAGGTCCACCAGTTCCCCCAATAGTCTTTCAAGGGCCATAGTCTCTGGGCAGGAGGCCAGCGCACAGCCCCCTCCAAATCGCACAGTGACATTGTGTTTTGTCACAACTATTATATTCTACAAATAAAAAGATATAAAAGAAAAATAGTTAACCGTACATTTGACTAGAGCACTAACCTCCTGAATTCCAAGGCATAGATAGTATATACTGTCCGGTGCATAACTTTCTCCGTTTGGCCTTCGGACTTCACTCACAAAACGAGCCAGTAAACTGCTGATTTCACTTGGAGAGTGCTGCAGGAGCTCCTCTTTTAACTTCACAGATTTGACTGTAGAAATACATATTTTAATGTGGAGTGTACTATATACTTTTAAAGTAAAAAAAATGAATAAATAAAATTGATATATGGCAAGTGGGAGCACACTTACTGCAGTTCGGTTCCTCCACATCTGGCAAGTCGTCTGCTTGTGTTCTCGCCCAATGTTTCCAAGCATTTAGACCATAACAGTATTTAAAAGGAAATACAGATTCAGAATTCTCAGAGCCATCATCGGGAGCCTCATAATCCAGAGCCTTTCTCTTTGCACCCTACAGGTCAAGGGGAAAAATATACACTTTTAATAAATGGTAACAAAAAAAATGAAGAACTCCTTTTTCTTATAAGGAGTTTGCAGTTATCATCCAAATTTGGTAACGGAAAAAAAAAACAAAAAAAACACCTATCTATGGCAGTTGTATGTCACAGTCTCCTACAGAAAAACCATGCATGTTGGCAATGGTTTCGTTATGCTGTTTAGCAGCTCAAATTGCAGATACATTGCTTCCTATCCAAAATAACAATTGGCTTTAAAATAGTCCAGCCTCTACCTCATAGAATTACAGAACATCTGACAGCATAAAAAAAAAAAAAAGAAGAAGAAGCCCACAACCCTTAAAGGGATCCTCTATTAATATTTTTTTTTTTTTTTTTTTAAAAATTGAATTTCCTTTCTTGCCCTTCGATAATTGGGCAAAGGCTACTGACGGCCTCTGCCCGAATATTTTTTTGGGGTGATATTTACTTACCTCGTCTCCCACGGTGCTTGCGGCAGCTCTTCGGATCAGGGACTCTTGAACCCAGAAGCTTTTCTGCACAGTTTACAATCCTATGCAACTTGTATAGTGTAGGCAGTGGCGTCACTAGGGGTGGTGTCCCCGGTGCGGTAACTTATGGCGTCACCCCCCCCCCGAGTTTTACGGATTTTATTTATTTTTAACTACTCTTACTCCTAAATCAGTACTCCCATATAACACTGAATGCTCATACACACAGCGCACATTACTGTGAGGTTTATCGCGGTGGAGCTCTCTCACACACTCATACAAATTTTTGCCAACTGCCAGCAAGTACGGTGCCTGTTTGAAGGCAGTGAAAGCACAGATGGATATATATTGCCCCAGACCAGCTCTCTCGTGGATATATTGCCCCAGACCAGCCCTCTCGTGGATATATTGCCCCAGACCAGCCCTCTCGTGGATATATTGCCCCAGACCAGCCCTCTCGTGGATATATTGCCCCAGACCAGCCCTCTCGTGGCTATATTGCCCCGGCTCCTCTCGTGGCTATATTGCCCCGGCTCCTCTCGTGGCTATATTGCCCCGGCTCCTCTCGTGGCTATATTGCCCCGGCTCCTCTCGTGGCTATATTGCCCCGGCTCCTCTCGTGGCTATATTGCCCCGGCTCCTCTCGTGGCTATATTGCCCCTGCTCCTCTCGTGGATATATTGCCCCAGCTCCTCTCGTGGATATATTGCCCCAGCTCCTCTCGTGGATATATTGCCCCAGCTCCTCTCGTGGATATATTGCCCCAGCTCCTCTCGTGGATATATTGCCCCAGCTCCTCTCGTGGATATATTGCCCCAGCTCCTCTCGTGGATATATTGCCCCAGCTCCTCTCGTGGATATATTGCCCCAGCTCCTCTCGTGGATATATTGCCCCAGCTCCTCTCGTGGATATATTGCCCCAGCTCCTCTCGTGGATATATTGCCCCAGCTCCTCTCGTGGATATATTGCCCCAGCTCCTCTCGTGGATATATTGCCCCAGCTCCTCTCGTGGATATATTGCCCCAGCTCCTCTCGTGGATATATTGCCCCAGCTCCTCTCGTGGATATATTGCCCCGGCTCCTCTCGTGGATATATTGCCCCAGCTCCTCTCGTGGATATATTGCCCCAGCTCCTCTCGTGGATATATTGCCCCAGCTCCTCTCGTGGATATATTGCCCCAGCTCCTCTCGTGGATATATTGCCCCAGCTCCTCTCGTGGATATATTGCCCCAGCTCCTCTCCTGGATATATTGCCCCAGCTCCTCTCCTGGATATTGCCCCAGCTCCTCTCCTGGATATTGCCCCAGCTCCTCTCCTGGATATTGCCCCAGCTCCTCTCCTGGATATTGCCCCAGCTGCTCTCCTGGATATTGCCCCAGCTGCTCTCCTGGATATTGCCCCAGCTGCTCTCCTGGATATTGCCCCAGCTGCTCTCCTGGATATTGCCCCAGCTGCTCTCCTGGATATTGCCCCAGCTGCTCTCATGGATATTGCCCCAGCTGCTCTCATGGAAACTGCCCCCAGCTCACCTCCTGCCGCCGCGTGTTCAGCTCCCTCTGAGCGCCCGGTGGCATGGAGCTTGGGCGCTCGCCTGGGGGAGTCACGTCACCAGCCGCGATCTCGCAAGAACTCGGCTGGTGACGTGGTTCCCCCAGGCGAGCGCCCAAGCTCCATAGCTTCGGACGCTCGCAGAGAGCCGAACACTGCGTCACAAGGTGAGACACACGCCCTTAGGGTGACAGTGTCACCCTAAGGGCGGGTGTCACCTGGTGCGGGCCGCACCCCCCGCCTTGCGACGCCACTGAGTGTAGGAGCTACAAATTGTGCAGTGCTATGGGACCTATGAACTTTACATATGCAAGTTTCATAGCACTTGCGCAGAACGATAGATCAGAGCTGTATCCATGCGCAGATCCGATCCACCAGCGGCTTCTCGGAGATCGCGCTCTACAGCAGGTGGTGTCAGAGAGGGTGAAGTCAGCATGCTTTCTGCATGCCGACGTCACTAGTGACCGATCAGGTGTCCGGCAGCTGCAAAATTCAAACGGCCTGGCTGCTGGAAGGGGTGGAGGAAACTCCTCCACATCAACCAGTGTTTTCTACAGATCGGGAGAGCTGAGGGAGAAAGGAGACATCCTGTTCACTTTAAAACTGAAAAGCAGTCAGGAAGAGTAGAGTGTCCCTTTCAATACACAAATTTACCTTTTTAAGTGGCCTTGGCCTGGGTTGGACCTCGTATTCTTCCCCAAAAACCAATGGTAATAGAAAGTCACTTTCTGTATCAAGATCTTCTGCGGCTAAATAAAATGAGGACAACACATCAACGTTTACTGACAAAAATCACACTACAGAATGTATATTAAGGCCCCTAGAACAGAGCTTAAGGGCCAGTAAGAAAACAGAGGTCACATTTTTAGGAGCCAGGTGTGCCCCCAATTTCTCCTCCTCCCCCCAAAACAGCTTGTGTACTGCAAATGGTCTTCATAGTAGCTTTAGGATTTAGTTGCAATCATCAGTCTTAAACCTAGTTTTTAAAGAAGATTATTAATGAAATGCAAGCAAATTTAATATCCTTAAAATAAAAATACTCAAAACTACTAACACTATAACATTACTTGACATACGTGTGTGTGTGTGTGCATAAGGCTATCCTAAACAAAAAGATAAATCCAGGTAAAGTATCCATGTAATTGGGCAGACTAGATGGGCTGAAAGGTTCTTATCTGCCGACATTTTTCTATGTTTCTATGTGTTTTGTTACTCATATCAAAAACAAGATAAAGATCACATCTTATGCACAGTGGATAACACACACCTCTTGGAAAATCAACTTCAATATCCAAGTCTGGATCATAGGGTTGGTCCGGTAACAGCGGTTGTCCAAGAGCACTTTTGAAAGGAACTGCACTTGACACCAGTGACACTGCTCCGCCTATATTTTTCAAAACAGCCAAATATTAAGACCAGAAAGAAATTTATGTGGAGGTGATTTGAAATTAGAAAAAAAAGACAACATACCAGCGATGCTTTCACAAACTGCTTTCTCAATGGGGACGAATTCAGTCGCTGTCAACATGACAGGCTCACTAAGACACAAAGGATTTTTTTCTAGCAAGTCTTCTGTAGGGAGAGGGCTCTTTATAAATTCTTCCGTAGGAAGGGAACTTTCTTCCATTAATTCTTCTGTAGGAAGAGAGCTTTCTTCCATTAATTCTTCTGTAGAAAGGGGACTGTCTTTTGGTAATTCTTCTGTAGGAAGGGGACTGTCTTCTGGTAATTCTTCTGTAGGAAGGGGACTGTCTTCTGGTAATTCTTCTGTAGGAAGGGGGCTGCCTTCAGGTAATTCTTCTGTAGGAAGAGGGCTGCCTTCAGGTAATTCTTCTGTAGGAAGGGGGCTGCCTTCAGGTAATTCTTCTGTAGGAAGGGGGCTGCCTTCAGGTAATTCTTCTGTAGGAAGGGGGCTGCCTTCAGGTAATTCCGCAGGAAGGGGGCTGCCTTCAGGTAATTCCGCAGGAAGGGGGCTGCCTTCAGGTAATTCCGCAGGAAGGGGGCTGCCTTCAGGTAATTCCGCAGGAAGGGGGCTGCCTTCAGGTAATTCCGCAGGAAGGGGGCTGCCTTCAGGAAATTCCGCAGGAAGGGGGCTGCTTTCAGGTAATTCTGCAGGAAGGGGGCTGCCTTCAGGTAATTCCGTAAGAAGGGGGCTGCCTTCAGGTAATTCCGTAAGAAGGGGGCTGCCTTCAGGTAATTCCGCAAGAAGGGGGCTGCCTTCAGGTAATTCCATAGGAAGCGGAACATCTTCAGGTAATTCCATAGGAAGGGGGACATCTTCAGGTAATTCCATAGGAAGGGGGACATCTTCAGGTAATTCTGCAGGAAGGGGGCTGCCTTCAGGTAATTCCATAGGAAGGGGGCTGCCTTCAGGTAATTCCATAGGAAGGGGACTGCCTTCAGGTAATTCCATAGGAAGGGGGCTGCCTTCAGGTAATTCCGTAGGAAGGGGGCTGCCTTCAGGTAATTCCGTAGGAAGGGGGCTGCCTTCAGGTAATTCCGTAGGAAGGGGGCTGCCTTCAGGTAATTCCGTAGGAAGGGGGCTGCCTTCAGGTAATTCCGTAGGAAGGGGGCTGCCTTCAGGTAATTCCGTAGGAAGGGGGCTGCCTTCAGGTAATTCCGTAGGAAGGGGGCTGCCTTCAGGTAATTCCGTAGGAAGGGGGCTGCCTTCAGGTAATTCCGTAGGAAGGGGGCTGCCTTCAGGTAATTCCGTAGGAAGGGTGCTGCCTTCAGGTAATTCCGTAGGAAGGGTGCTGCCTTCAGGTAATTCCGTAGGAAGGGGGCTGCCTTCAGGTAATTCCATAGGAAGGGGGACATCTTCAGGTAATTCCGAAGGAAGGGGGCTGCCTTCAGGTAATTCCGAAGGAAGGGGGCTGCCTTCAGGTAATTCTGTAGGAAGGGGGCTGTCTTCAGGTAATTCTGTAGGAAGGGGGCTGTCTTCAGGTAATTCTGTAGGAAGGGGGCTGTCTTCGGGTAATTCTGTAGGAAGGGGGCTGTCTTTCGGTAACAAGTCAGTAGGAAGAGGACAGTCTTCAGGCAAGACTTCTGGAGAAAGGGGACAGTCTTCCGGCAAGACTTGTGGAGGAAGGGGACAGTCTTCCGGCAAGACCTCTGCAGAGAAGGGACTGTCTTTCGGCATGACATCTGCAGAGAAGGGACTGTCTTTCGGCATGACATCTGCAGGAAAGGGACTGTCTTCCGGCATGACATCTGCAGGAAAGGGACTGTCTTCCGGCATGACATCTGCAGGAAAGGGACTGTCTTCCGGCATGACATCTGCAGGAAAGGGACTGTCTTCCGGCATGACATCTGCAGGAAAGGGACTGTCTTCCGGCATGACATCTGCAGGAAAGGGACTGTCTTCCAGCATGACATCTGCAGGAAAGGGACTGTCTTCCAGCATGACATCTGCAGGAAAGGGACTGTCTTCCTGCAAGAGGTCTGTAGGAATGGGACTGTCTTCAGGCAAGACATCTGTAGGATGTGGACTGTCTTGCGGTATTGTTTTGACAAGCCGAGAATTGTCCAGTTCTGCTTCTGAAAAAAGTGGGTTGTTCTCCAATACTTGCTCTGCAGGAAGCGGAAACGTCCCCAATAATTCTACAGATTGTGAAGGACTCGTCTCGGAAGTATCTCCCAAAGGTAAAGAGTCATCATCGAGCATCTCGTCGTCTGATGGAGCAGGACTCCTCACTACAACTTCTTCTATAGACATAGGACTTGCCTCCATCATTTCTTCTAAAGGCAGGGGACTCCTGTCTGATTCTTCTGTTGCTATGGGACTCCTCTCCAGGAATTCTGCTGTAAACACAGGATTCTCTTCCACTGTGTCTGCTTTATATAGGAGACCCTTCTCTACTGTTGAAAGAGGACTATTCACCATTATTTCCATGATGTCATTTACATCTTTAGCCGTTTCGTTTTGGATCCTATGGAGCAAAGAATCTGGCAAGAAAATAGGAATTGGGACCTAGAATACATATAAAAAGAATGAAAAGTCACAAGCATGCTTTGGTGTAGGATAAATTAATAAAACACATAACAAGCTTTGAAAAGGCACTGACAGAAGAATGTGGTATATGCCCCATCAATATTTGCTGTAACAGGTATTTCCTGAACAATTCTACCTCTTCACTTACCGAGGTGTCTCTGGATACAATTAAATTGACCTCCATTACAAAAAATAGGTCTGATGTTAATGTTACAGTAGGAACCTCGTACGGTCCGACTTTCCCCTAGTTTCCCTTCCTTTAAACGCTCCCCTAAGACATTCCTATTTAGGGAAGCCTACCACCCGACTCACTGATACCCCTCCCTGCCCCAACCAGACCATCACTCTCACCTTGCAGTCCCTCCCACCCTCACCTTGCAGTCCTCGCTTCCTGTTTCCACCCCCCAACCCGTCTAGATTGTGAGAGTTCCCACGGGAATAGGACCCTTGTTTCTTCCTGTACTGGTTTATCAAATGTTGTTCAGTCTCCGTGTATTGTAACCCTGTCTATATTGTGACCATTGTTCAGCGCTGCGGAATATGCTGGCGCTATATAAATAAAGTATAATAATAAAACGCAAATTTACTGAATTCGGGTTATTGACTAGTAAAAACAAGTTCTTTCAAAACCCTTTAGCAACCCCTGGTTATTAGAAGTCAAAATTAAAGATGTTCTGATCGCCCTATTTGGGCCACCAGAGTAGTGCCGTATCCAGGATTGGCCGATACTACATGTCATATGAACAGACTGGTGGCTCAGCCTTTAAAAAAATGATGTGGTCTTGACGTTCACCATGGCGTCTTCCCTGCCTTGTCACAGGGAAGACTCTGCAAATGAGAGCAGAGGCTCCTGGTTTCTCTAGTGAAAGCTATGCACGGTGAAATCGGCATGTAGCCAGCAGCAATCTCTGCAACGCTGCCTATACTCCCCACACAAGGGGGAAGTACAACCCCCTGTGAGGGGTGTTTGGGCTGCGTTTACGAGGGCTGCGAGATTTCAAATATACTGTATTAGGATTCTTCCTGTAATATAATAATTATTATATATATACACATACATACATACACACTAAAGACAATTTACACTGCGCCAACTATACCTCGCATATGGACTTTATTTTCCCATTGACAAAATCCTAATGTTGGGGAGTTAGACAATATTCCTAATTTTGCCCTCTATGTAGACTGTGCTTCGCTTTTAGCGTGGATGTATCCCAGAGTTTTTCAAGTGAAAATCAATAATTAATCTAAACGAACTTACAGGAACAGGGACAGCGGTTGGAGTGGGAATGTTGTGACTGTAGAGCTGCATAGGAGCTGGTATGTACACTGGTACAGGGATAGGCACTGGGACATACTTTGTTTTCACGTGTTCCCCCTCTTCCCAGTCTTCTTGCTCTGGGGGAACAAAAATCAGTGGTTTGACATACACATTCCCTTGTGTGAAAAAAAAAGAAAACGATACCTTTAAACTGTAAGCTTACAATCGACTTGAAAGATCTTGCAGAGGTCTGTGGTTTATTATCTAAACATGATCACTTTTGATCAGAGAGCTGCCTTCACACTTTAATTTTATAGATGTCACTCTAACAAATCTGCATTAATATACTGAACTCCAGCATTAAAGGAAAGCAGTTATAAAGGAAAACTAGGTCTGTTGTATCTATACGGTGTAATATTCAAGCTGTTGCTGAAACCGACACTGACATTAAGGATAGATGTTTGAGCTGGGAAGTAAATTCACATATTTGCGTTTTACAATACATTCATATATTTGCGTTTTACAATACATAGGTAAGGATTTCTTGCACACAAAGTATGAAGTCCTTTTCGTGTCAGTATGTACCTTATCGGGAACAACTTTGCTTATAAACAGGCATTCCAATCACACAAACTTATTTGGAAATAATTTACTGAAACAATGATATCATACAAACGTTATTAATGGTGCATAGACCAGATTTGGTCTATGTTAATACTTCACTTGTATTAAACCAAACACATAAATTAGCCAACTCTCGTCTCCAAGACTACTTAAGGGCAGCTCCATTCCTGTGGAATGACCTACCTCGTCCTATCAAACGCTCTCCTAATCTTCGGGTCTTTAAGAAATCCCTTAAAATCCATCTCTTCAGGCTAGCGTACCACATTACTGATGCCAACCTATCCTTCTCCCGGCCTACCCCCACAACATGATTAATGCCCTTTCTTTATCCCCACCGCTACTGTAACACTAGTGCTTATGATCCCGGTGATCTGTTTAACTCCTCCAGTCTTCCTCTACCCCAACGCCTCTGAACTGTAAGTTCTGCCGAGCAGGGCCCTCGTCACCACGTGTTTCTGTTCCTAGGTTTGTAATTTTGTCTTGGTCCCCATTGGTTATTGTAAAGCGCTGCAGAAACTGCTGGTGCTATATAAATGATGATTATACCTGTCTGGCAAAACTTTCCCTGCATATGAGGTTTGCAGTAGGTAGCCTTGGTCATTGTTAACGGTTTGCACAGAACAGCTTTATTCTTCATGTCCTTTGACGTAGTTGGTGCTGAGGAACCAGATCCCTATGGGAAGAAAAGACAGCAAAAATCACAAGTGGCCACGTCTAATGTGCCACAAACTCATGCACAGTCATAGACTTCATTAATAGATCTCATTATTATTAGTGTATGGGTGTACTGTTGTATCACAATTAATATTTTTATTTAATAGTGTATAGATTTGAAAAAAATGTACACAAATAGGGGTACATGTACAAACACGCTTTCCCCCTTCCAAGAAGCATAAAACGCAAACCCAAAACAACCTGTATTGGAAACTTGCTTGAAATAGAGTACCAGGGAGAGACTCTCCAACAAGCGAACACCTTGATGTAAATATCACTTACCAGAGATCTTGTTCGTGGAGTGTGCCCTGATCCCTGATCTGGAAAAGTGAAAAATAAACCAGTTACGAAATAATTAGCAGCACTTGCAAACTTTATGTAGAACATCCGCACGCTTTCAAGGTTAGAAAGATTTTTCAAATGGTCTGCCAATTCTGACTAAATGAACCAAATAAACAGTACGAGTTCTTGCTCTTACAATGCATAACCCACTCTAAACAACAGACGTATATGATACCTCATGGACACCGGATTCTTAAATGACAGCTTGGCATACCTTTGTATGGCAGCTGTATATACATTGTCGATGTCATTTAGGGCTATTGCACAGTACTGCACTTCTGGATCTGTGAATGTGCCTTGGTGTTTTTATATTTGTTATACTGTGTCTCTTAATACAAGTTACAAAAAGGTACAAAGTAGCAAAATGTTGGACATAACAGCTTAACATAGTCAGGAGCCAGACAGCCACTGGCTCATAGATTTTTGAAGAGACCCCCCCAGAAAACACAAACCTGTCTTGATACATCTAATTGGCTCTGCGGTTTCCTTAACTTCCCAGAAGTTTGAAACAATTTTTGAGACTATGGAGACAATTTGGGACGAAGATCAATGTGGTGGCGACAGCTAGCAGACGTAGTTTGAAGATGAAAGAGCATTTTCTGAGTGCACTAGCTACAGTGATTCTCAGTGTTTCTCTATGAAAAGCATAACATTTGTCGATAGGCACTCCACTTAATACAGATTTGCATTATTTTCCCAAGCTACAGTCTACTACAGCATAAAATAACGCACCGTAATGCATGTTTTCAGGACCCTTCTGAGTTGATAAGTTGGGCTCATTTTGCTGGCTATAAAAACGCAGTAAGCAGTGCTGGTCACAGAAGTTTTTTATGACTCCTCGCCACTGTACTTTTTCCCGAAGAGTTCCTTGAGTTCTGCAGCAATCACAACGTGCAGCCTGTGAAAACAGATTATAGCAATGAACAGGAATAGGTTAAACAAAGCCGAAAGCCCATCATTAGGAATTGTCGATGCACTATTAAATCATCATCGCCCTGTTAACGTGCTACGGATTAAAACAGTAGCAATAAATGCATTTACTCTTTCGTATATGCTTATCAAAGCTGACACTATATGCACCCAGGTTGACAATACTTAATGCCCAGAACCACGATCATATCAGTTATCAGAAGCATTCTGTTTTTTGGAACCCAGATAGGAATCGCCCGGAGGGGGGTGGGGTGTGAAGTTGTGCAGAGCAGGCAAGAGACATATTTGCAAAGTGTGGTCAAGCACATCCCTCAGGCGCTGTTCACACCTGGGAGTTTTACAGTGTGCTGTAAAACGCCCAAGCACAGAAATCCCAGGATTTCCTATGGAGCCAGTTCACACCTGGGCGTTTTACAGCGCGCAGGAACGCGCTGTAAAATGTCCTACGCCCAAAGAAGTATGGGAGCTTCTTTGGGGCATATTTGCAGCACGTTCACGCTGCAGTCTTTGCCATAAACGCGCTGCAGTGCGCGTTTTTTAAGGTTTGCGCGATACGCGCGTCAAAAACGCGCAGGTGTAAACCCAGCTGTTACTGCAGGACATGCTGGAGCACACGAATAGAGGACGACACAGCAGAAAGGCAAATACACGCTGTGTCTGAAAGACTTTTCCAGCATTCCAGATATTGTTTGGCCAACCTGTTTTACCATCCCCTCGCACCTCTGGTCCCTCCTACATTTTTTTAATCACAAAATTTTCCTATTCCATAACGGAAAGTTTAGATTTTAATAAGGACACGGAGGCGAGTATTTGCTGTTCTCTCTTAACTGCCCCAACAGCAGCGAAGAAACTTTATTGAAAAAATAACAGAAAACAAGCAGTCCTCCCTTCCCCAACGTGGGGAGGGGGACCTAGCTCCCCAGATCCTCCCCATCCAGTCCATAAACCACTCCCCCGGAAGCAGCCCCTCCTCTTTCAAAGCTGCGACATGACAACGGTGGGAGCCTCAGAAGCAAAACTGAAGGAGATCGGGAGCCAAAACATCGAGGAACCATATCAGGAACTCAGAAGGCTGAAAGAGACAAAGCACATGAAAGAACAGTGAGACACTGAAATCAGGTTAAACGAAGGGAGCCCTGGCAGCCGCCAAAACAGTCCATCCCATTCCAGGAGAGATGCGGAATCCAATCAAACCGGGTAGGGTAGGGCGGGAAATACTCGCTTCCGTGTCCTTATTAAAATCTAAACTTTCCGTTATGGAATAGGAAAATTTTGTGATTTTAAGGCAGGACCCGGAGGCTTCGTATTTGCTAGTTCAAAGCGGAACAGTAACCGCATCCGACCAATGGACAATGGGCTTGAAGTAGAAGGTACGAAACGTGGACTCGCTAGACCAGTCAGCTGCACGTAAGAGGTCTTCCAGTCGACAGCCCATCGAAGCCGCCTTTGAGGCGGAGGCACTGCGGACGGAATGGGCCCCGAAAGCTGACACATCCAACCCGGCCTGCGCCATAAGCCATTACATCCAACGAGCCAAAGTGGGAGAGGAGACCGGTTTATGAGGAGATCGAAAAGAGATAAAGAGAGGTGAAACTGGCAGAACCCTAATGGAGTTGAGTACAAGATTCGTACTCCCGGAGACCCGAAACCGGACAGAGACGGGGAGAGACCCGAAAAGACGGGAAGAGTACCCAAGTCAGGGATGTCTTGGTACGACGTGAAATATCGAAGCATACACCTTCGGGGACATAAGAACGGGCGCCGAAATCCAGCGCCCTGACATCTCCGACACGTTTGCAGGCCACTAAACAGAAAAGCATAAGGAGTTTAGCCGAGAGGGCCTGCAGTGAGAGAGCTGCATTCTCAGGCCAGCGGTCCAGGAAGGAGAGGACCCGGGACACGTCCCATGTACAGGAGTATTTGGGCGCCGGAGGGCGGGAGAAGCGCATGCCTCGTAGGAGGCGACAGACCAAAGGATGGGAGCCCGCGGCGACTCCCGAAAATCCGGAATGGCCAGCCGAAATGGCCGAACAAAGGACATTCACGGTGCGATAAGCCTTACCGGAGTCGAAGGCGTGGGTGAGGAAATCCAGGAGAGCTGTCACAGGGGCCGAAAAGGGATCTCTATCCCGTTCCAGACACCAGCCAGCCCACCCATCCCATGCAGACTTGTAGGCGAGTCGGGTACCCGGGGCCCAGGATTGGAGCAAGAGGTCTGTAGTGTGTTCCGAAAGGCGTGAGCCTGTAGGGGGGCGGGTGCCAGAGAGCCACCACGCCAGGAGCTGAAGACGGTGGGAGGTCATCAGGGGATGGGGTTGCTCCTCGTGGTCCAGTAGAAGGTCCGGGGAGGGAGGCAGGAGACTCGGGGCATCTATCGCCATGCTCAGGAGCGTTGGGAACCACGGTTGGGACTTCCAAAACGGCGTTATCAGAACCACTGAGGCCTCCTGAGCTCGGATCTGTGACAGAGTGCGAGCAATGAGGACGAACGGTGAGAAGGCGTAGTGGGGGCCCTTGGACCAATCCTGGAGAAACGCATCCGTGGCCATGGCATCCGGATCCGGTCTCCAGCTGAAGAAGTCTGGCAGCTGTGTATTGAGCCTGGAGGCGAATAAGTCGATCTGGAAAGGTCCCCAGAGCGCGGATAGTGCAGAGAAACTGTGCCGTGACAGTCGCCAGTCTCCCGAGTCCGTAAAGTGCCCGGAGTTCCAATCGGCCACTTCGTTCGTCAGACCGGGGATGAACTGGGCGTGGACCGAAATCCCGAGGGGAAGGCAGAAGTCCCAGAGTCGCAGAGCCATGGCTGACAGGTCTGCTGAGCGAGGGCCTCCCAGGCCGTTGATGTAGCGGACCGCAGGTATGTTGTCCATCCGAAGTATGACCGAGTCCGGAGGGGATCGCCGTGTAAAGCAACGAAGTGCAAATAATCCCACCAGGAGTTCTAGGCAATTGATGTGCCATAACTGTTCCAGGGGGGACCAGCGACCGCCTGTCTCTTGGGAGCCACGTCTCGCGCCTCAGCCCAGTCTGCTGGCGTCCGAATCGATGGTCATCGTGGGAGGAGGAGGTACCAGGGAACGACCGTTCCAAGTGACTATGTTGTTGATCCACCATAGTAGATCTGATCTGGCATCCTCTGTCAGCATCACGTGATCCGTATAGTCGAGGCCCGCCCGGAGTGAACGGGCCTTCAATCGTTGGAGGGCCCTGTAGTGTAGTGGGCCCAGGTGAACCGCCATGCGGGTCGCCGCTAGGAGACCTACCGTACGGGCCAAGGAGCGGAGGGGGAAGGTCTTCCTGAGCAGTATCCTCGCTTCTTTCCTGATCGAGGAGATCTTTGACAGTGGAAGGCTGAGGTTCATGAGGTCGGAATCCACCACGAAGCCCAGGAATTCTATAGAGCGAGTGGGTGTGAGAATCGATTTCTCTGGATTGAGAAGAAACCCTAGTTCCTGGAATAGGGAAATAGTGTCGTGTAGATGGGTCCGAAGGGTGTGAGGTGACTGGGACATGAGA
Organism: Leptobrachium leishanense; assembly: GCA_009667805.1. NCBI lineage: Eukaryota > Metazoa > Chordata > Amphibia > Anura > Megophryidae > Leptobrachium > Leptobrachium leishanense. Next base: position 415,509,641 of record CM019064.1, read on the forward strand.
AGAACGTCGTCCAGGTAGATCACCAGTCGGACTCCCCGAGCGCGGAGGGAAGAAACCACGGGTCTGAGTAGCTTGGTGAAGCACCGCGGGGCGGACGACAGTCCGAAGGGGAGGCAGGTGAATCTCCATAATTTGTCTTTCCAACGGAATTGTAGGAGGTCCCGTTGGGATTCCATTACGGGCACTGAGAGGTAGGCATCTTTGAGGTCGAGTTTGACCATCCAATCTCCCAGAAGGAGCATGTCTTTTAGCGTGGGGATGCCCTCCATTTTGAAATGGTGGTAAAGGACCCAATCGTTGAGGGAGCGAAGGTTGATGACCGGACGGAACCCCCCACCTTTCTTTGACACCAGGAAAAGGGAGCTGACGAAACCCCTTGGATGGGGTAAAGCGGGTTTCTATGGCCCTTTTGCGGTTGAGGTCTGCCACCTCGGAATGAATGAGTGTCCGAAGGGCATCTGCGAACCGAGGAGGGTGGGGGAAATGGGCCTGAGTGGGGGTACCGCAGAGTTCTATCTGGTAACCCATCACGGTGGAGAGGACCCACGGGTCCGATGTGAGGAAAGCCCACCTTGGGAGGAATTGAGTGAGGCGGCCGCCCACGGCAACTAGGGACGAAGGGATAATATAAATTGGTCTTACCTTGTCCTTGTGGAACGGGAGGACCACCTCTGCCACCTCTGTATCCGCGGGCTCGCCAAGCTCGTGACCTCGATGGGTAGATAGAGCTGGAACCACGGAAGCCACTGGAACCAACGGTGGGCTGAGTGTTGGAAGCGGAGCCTCTAGCGATGCGGGAATTATTAGCGCCCGCTCGGCCGACAGGGCGACCCCTGAACCTGCCGGCCCTGCCAAAAACGCGGTTAGGTGAGAATATGCGTTTAAGAGATGCCTCTGACTTATCAATTGAGTTAAATGCTTGAGTGTAGTCACCCATGTCCTTAAGAAAGGGTTTCCCGAAGAGGAGGCACCTAGGTCATTGGAGGCTAGGTGCAGCATCTCGGTGTCAATTTTGAGCACTATGCTCTTGCGTCTCTCGCTTGAGAGAGCTGCATTGGTGTTGCCAAGTAAGCATAGTGACCGTTGGACCCATTCCGTGACCTCGTAAGGGTCCATCAGTGATCCAGCGGTCTTGGCCTCCTCTGCCAGTTGGAAGAGCTTTATCAGGGGGCCGGCTGTGTCCTGGCAGCCTTTAATGGCAAATTCAATGCCTCTTTTGGGGTTCCAAAGTCAGTGAGGGTGACTGTGGGTTTAGCACGGCAGACTTTTTTGGTATTCTTAACCCGAGCCCCTTGGGGTAGGGTGCGCTTTTTTTGGCACAAGTGCCGTGGTGGCTGGTTTAGGCAGTGATCTGGGGGTGCCAGCCCCTCTGCTGCTGCTGCTTGCAGCTGGACTACTGGTGGGAAGTCCGATCTCAGGTGCACAAAGTGCGGGGCCGAAGCCCATATTAGGGTCCCCTGAAGGGACATCCGGGACCTCTGGAGCCAAATCAACATGGATGGGGGGGGGGGGGGGGGGTGGAGGAGATGGCCTCCGTAAGAGATTTGTGCCGCAAATCAGAGAGGGAAGAGACTGCTGCAGCCACTGCTTGTGAGACGGATGCCTGCAGGGAAGCCTCCATGCGGGCAAATCTGGACTCGGCAGAAAGTCTTTTAGATTTTTTATGTCTCTTGCGGGCATATTGCTCCGAGGTGAGGGAGCTCAGTTCAGATCCGGGGTCTGAGGCTGGTATGTCCTCCGAGGAGGGAGCATCAGCGTGGCCAGGTTTTGATAAAGACATGGCTTTAAAGGGGAAAAAAAAAAAAAAATAAATAAATAAAAAAAAAAAAAAATCGATCGGTCTGCAGAGCTGAGCTGAGCTGAGCGGTGAGTGCGTGCGTGTGCCGCGCTGTGTAAGAGGGACCACAAGATGGCAGCCGCTACCTCCCGCGATACAGCGGAGCTTGAGGGGGCGTGGCCAGAACCGCATGTGGAGCTCGTGCGCGTAATGCAGGGAGACAGCGAGCAGCGCGAGAAAAAAGAAAGTTGCAAGTGATAGGGAGAAGCCCGAACCCAGCTAACACTGCCGACGCCAGGAACGGGCGAGTGAGCGAACCGCCGCGGTTTAGACCGGGTCGGGAAGCTCTGTGAGTAAAAAGGAGATAGAAGAGTAGATAAATACAGGAGAGCTATACTTATCTGTCTGCTACCGCCGGGAGCAGCGAAGAAAGAGGAGGGGCTGCTTCCGGGGGAGTGGTTTATGGACTGGATGGGGAGCTAGGTCCCCCTCCCCACGTTGGGGAAGGGAGGACTGCTTGTTTTCTGTTATTTTTCAATAAAGTTTCTTCGCTGCTGTTGGGGCAGTTAAGAGAGAACAGCAAATACGAAGCCTCCGGGGGTCCTGCCTTAAAATCCACTTCATTCCAACGGGTTTCTAAACATATGCCTTTTCATTTTTTTTTCCACCTCTAACTACTTTTATTATGAATAGATTTATTTATAAAGTATTTTACCAGGAAGGATACATTGAGATTTCTCTCGTTTTCAAGTATGTCCTGGGTTCAAAAACACTGAATTGTTACAAAGTAATAAAATGCAACAACTGTATTTCTGTAAGATATTAAAAAAAACACAAATATACAGATTAACACAGAAAATAAATATGTAGGAAATATATTCACTATTAGGGTTATTCAGGAGAACTGGCAGGAGAAGAGAACAATCTAAACCAAATAGCCAATTTGGAAAGTGAGATAAATGGGAGAATTTTTCTGGGTTTGGCTATTTTGACCTAGATTTTTTCACGTCTCAAGTCATTCTACAGAGTTTCACCTTTCTCTGAATAACCCTGTATGTTACATGTTTACAGGTGCATTCCGTATTGAGGTATGTTAATAGAGATCTCTTAAGGGACTTTATACGGATTTGATGGCGACTGAGAGGTTATTCCATATTTGCGGTGCTCTGTAGGAAAAGGAGGATCGAGCCACTGTTTTTTTGTATTGTGGTATTGCAAGTAAGGTGCAGGTCCTGGATCGGAGGTTCTAGGATGAGGGACCTGCTTGGGGAAGCAGCCTATTCAGGTAGGCTGGCAGCTTCCCAGAAAAGCTCGTAAACACCGGGTTGGGGTGAAGGGTGCGTCTGGATTCCAGCGATGGCCAGTTTAGCTCTTTTAACATGTCACAATGGTCATGTAGTTACATTGTAGCACAAAGCGACAGAATGAGTTATACAATGTAGTAAGTTTCTGAAGGTGCGTTTGAGGGGCAGCTGCATACACTACATCTCCGTATTCAATAGCCGGCACAATGCATCCATGACATTTTATATTACACCAGTTTCTGAACCACCCAAGCTGCTATTATGCTCTGTTCATAACCTAACTTCGATGTACTTCTAAAATTAAAGAAAGCTCATATTAAAACTGCTAAAACATGTAAAACGAGCGACAAAAACTAAAGACTAACTTTCCTAAAGTCACAGAAATCAGATTTTAAAACTGCTCATATTGCAATCAATAGAAATCTCGATCGAAGCTTTGATAAATCCCCATATGAAAAAATAAAAAAAAATAATAATCAGGCATTCTTTGTAATGTAAATACACGTTTTAATGAAAATGAGACTATACAAGTCATTCAGAAAACATGACAAAGATAGCCAAATATAAAAATACAAACACAGATTTGAGTGATATCTGTTAAGTCAATAGCTGATGATTTATAAACATTTTAGGGAGATAGAGGTTTTTAAGACAGATGTTTATGAAGCATAGTATTAATAAACTACCTTATAGTACCACTCGTGAAATTTCTTGCTGCATTCCTCTGTACAGAAATCCCTCAGCATGCCGTCATACTCTTTAGTAGCACCTCTTTTACACATCTGGAAGCAGTAGTTGCAAGTCACACATTTCAGTCCCAGTCGCTTTGCAAAATCCTGCTTGTACAACAGCTTACAACCTGGATACAAGTGGAGAAAATAAAAATCAGGTACACGATACATAACAAATTGCTATGCAAAACATGGCAGTGCATGAAATGGGGTAACCCCAGCCCCCGCCCAATAATATGAATCAGCCCTTAAAACAAGTATCTTTATACTAGCGACTAGGGAAGATCAGGCTGTAAAAAGGCAAATTAATTTCAGTTAAGCCATACATAAATGGAGAATTTAAACTGAAAATACTAACTCTAAAAAATAGGGATAATTGATATTTGGCAAATTGCCGATAATGGGTATCGGCCTTTTGTTTGCAAATATTGAGCGAAGTTGGCTTACGACAGCCATGACACACGAAGACCCGCAGATCTGTGCCAATCCAGCACCGATTTAGGCTCGTGTCAGACGAGCGCAGTGATCACGTCCGTGTTGCCGCACATTTTAACGTCCGTGGTAACATACAATTATGATCAATAGACCCACACACGAAGTATGTCCGCACAGAAGTGCGGACGCACAACAGACCAGGCAAACGGACGCAAGTTAGACAAGAACATAAAACCGCTAGAACGAACGCAGAGTGCGCTGGGTCCACAACGTCCACATAGCTTTGTGTGTGAGTGATGGAACGTAGTCAGACGGACTGCATTTATACGTCCAGCATTTTGACAGACAAAATGTTTTTCATATTAATTTTATTTCCCATCTACATCTACCTTGTCAGTCAGAAAGTACGTCCGTTGTGCACGGTCGCACAGTCCGCACAGAATGCGTTAGTCTGACCCTAGCCTTAGAGGCTTTTCCTACAGCATAATGACATCTTGTATGTCTGCCCTAGCTGTAGGACATTCCCCGCCCGCATACTATATTGCCGATGAGCATGATGGCAACAGAACTAGGGCTTCCCTCCCATCTGGCAAGGAATTCAATATACAGAGGTCTTTTGGGCCCCTGTATCTCCGGTATCATATGTCCCCACAGTGGTCAGCAACCTTGGTCCTCCGGATGCTTTGGAACTACATTGCTGATCAGGCTCCACCAACCTATTAAGCATCATGGGAGATGTAGTTTTCCAAAACATCTGAAGGATCATGGTTGCTGACCTCTTAACTACTGTCATAGGAGGAACCACTGCAAAGGTCAGAAGAATCTAGACACGGCCATGTTGGTAAAAATAAAAGCTTAAATATAAAATTTATTTTTTATAAAGTTGAATAAATGACATGGACATCGGCCAAGGTTTAAAAAATTATTGAGCTCTGCTAATGGCATAATGTGGATTTGTGTTTTTTTTTTTCCCACAACTTTAAAACGTACAGAATATCGGCTACAAAGTCTGCCGACAATCTATATCGGCTCTGGAAAAATGATATTGGGCTATAGCTACTATAAAATTCTACTTGGCCTTTAACACCCTATAAGAGCACATGTGTTTTTGAGCTCAGAGTCCTTTTAACAGGCGGGGAAACATGAACCCAATAGGGGTTTCCCCTGAAAATCCTTATTCCTTGAATCAAGACCAAAAAAAAAAAAAAAAAAAAATGAAATTCTACCCCCCCCCCCCCAAAAAAGGTATGAAATTGCCACAAACCAGTATTTTCAGAATATTTGCATGTTTTTATTTAGTGTAAAAATGCGCAGAAAGAAAAGACATCCAAAAAGACAGCAGTGTCTTCTTTCCACTCGAACATACCTAAGGTAATGGGGGGGGGGGGGGGACAAGTCATCATGCAGTTGTAACACTTCCTATGCTACAAGTAACACAAACAGGGTTATTCAAAGAGCTGCGAATGGCTGGAGAAAGGTAACCGAACGCTGAAAATCAGCGTTCGGTTACCTTTCTTGGCCATTCGGCTATTCAGAGAGCAGGCAATTCGCCAAATCCTGGCGAATTGCCTGCACATACGGTGCCTGTTCGAGGGCAGTGAAATCCCCATAGAGAAGCACTGCTTCATCTATTCAGAGAACACAAACCAGCAGTGAAAGGTTCCCGAAATGCTCTACCATTCAGTGGTTTAATTTGGCAGGTTTATTCAGGCGAATCCCATAGGCTTCAATGTTAAAAATATTCCCGTTTTAATTCAATATCTAATAAACCATTCATTATAAAATTCTGCAGTAAAGAGTCTTTTTATTTATAGATTTTTTTTAGGATATTTTAAGCATTATTCTGGATTTTTTTTTTTTTACTTATTTTTTCTGTAACAGCCCTTTTTATTATCATTCCCTGGACCTCATATGTAAATTTCAGACATTTTCGCTCAGTAGTTTCTTTGCAAACAGCGTTTCACGTTTCAAACATTCATGCAAACGGTTTTGCTAATTTATGCACTGCCTTCTTCTGCGGTGTCTGCTTTTTACGGCGGCTTCGCTGCGTGTGATCGGCTCCTGCTCGGGGTTTTCCCGGCGTTTTCAGTGGGTTAATCCAGATGTTTTTTCGGGTTTTCGGCGTGCATTCGCCAGGTTTTGTGATTAGTTTTTGTTTGTTTGCGGCGACCTTTCCCAGCAATTCGGGGACCCTGTGGTGCTTGAATACACCACAGGGTCGCCGAAATGGGATCGGCAAAACCAAACAAATTGAAGAGAACGAAAAGTCACCGAACGTGCGGTGACTTTTCAATTCTCTTTGAATTACCCCGATAGTGATTGCAGAGGAGCATCCATCTCCCATTGAAGATAAGCACATGACACACTGTCTGAAGGGGTAAATTGCAATTAATAAGAGCCAAATCCAATTTTAGAGAGCTTTACTTTGGCATACCTTCACTGCAGAATGGTTTCTTGATGCCGGAGAACTTAATGACTTCGTGTAGAGTCTTCTCCTCCTGACAGTATTCACAGTACGTAACGATGCAGTGCAGTTTCTTGTAGTCGTCGCAGCAAGTGGTACCGCAGAACTGATGCACTTTATTCTGCAGGGACCAGAGAATACGGTTATTTCTAGAAGTACAGTTTATACAGGACCTGAACTTATTACACGACCTCGGCAATGAAATGCAGGAACACGGCATGATGGAAGTTCACGAACATTTATAAAGTATTAACTTTTCGCTAATGTAGAAGACAACCAGCTTTAGCCTATGAAACCAAACTTCACATGTCCGCATGCCATGCGTTAAGGTTCTTACAAAACATTAGGAGGAAAAAAACTTTCAAAATCCTAATTGTTACTAGTATATACAGGTCTCACTATTAAAACTAGTATATTAAATATATTTCATAAATTGTCTACAGCAGAAATGCTGAAGACCCCTCAGAATAAAACCAGTTATGGCATCTAGCTTGAGATTCTGCTTACCTCCCACTCCAGAGTTGCTGGCTTAGAAGAAAATGTGTTTTTGCAGTAATTGCATTTTAGCTGGATGTCACTGCTGGCATGCTGACCATTAGACTGCATGCTGAGACTCTGAAAAATGAAAATATAGGACATTTTTACAGCAAATGTTACCTGTCACATTAGCCATTACAGACGCGTCAATTATACACAACATATACAAACAAACACAAGATGAAACTCAATTTCATTCCATGGGAAGTATTTAGCAACAGCAGTGAAAGAGACATATTATATAATATCTCCAAGTACAATTTACTGTCAGAAAGAGCCAACAGCATTGAACTCCAGCACCAAATGTCCCTGTGCAAAGCAGTAATGCAGTGCAATAAATAATACTGCTAAGAGATGAACGGTGCTCATTTACTACATAAACATATGTAGTGCAATATGCTTGGTTATACAGACATGGTCTCAATGCCAGGATTTAATTTCACCTCTCAAAGACCAAGTAAACCTTAAAACGAGGTAGTTAAAAAAAAGTATTTTTAAAAAGGATAAGATTTTCAATAAGATGTTTTAATGCTTTATTTAATCAAAACATGCAAATATATGCAGACTATTTTGATGAATGACAAGACTTTAGTCTGCATTATTGTACTCGTAGCTGCGCCCTCTGTTGGCTTGTCTGCGCTACATTTTTTGAAAAAGTAATTCCATTTACATCTGGGATTTCAAACTCTGGCCCTCCAGATCAGAAGTCAGGGACCATGGCCCTACAGGTGGTTTTGGAACTATATCTTCCATGATGCTTTAATCACTCATTGGATTAACTAAGCCTCATGGGATATGTAGCTTCAAAACATTTGGTTGGCCAAAGTTCCTGACCCCTGCACTTAGATGCTGCCGAACTACAACTATGATTCTCTGTCCATCTACTACAGTGGTTCCCAAATCGCGGTCTTCAAGTAACCCTAACAGGACAGGTTTTAAGGATCACCTTGGGGAAATGCAGACTGAATCCTGCAATCAATGAGTAGCAAATCATATCACCTGTGCTGCATATATCTGGAAAACCTGACCGGTTAGAGGGACTTGACCGTGGTTGGGAACCACTGATCTACTGCATTCAAGGAAACGTAGGCCAACAATTGAGGGGCCAGAATTTGAGATCCCTGGTTTACATAACAGCAGCCAAGAATGGAATTTAAAAGCTTACAATAAAGAATATTGTTCTACCCTTCGGGGCAAAGCTCAGAGCAATATTTAGAATACCAACAACACTGTAGATAGCATAGATATACTTGAGGACTATCACATCCCTAGGTTTACTTGCTCATTGAGTACAGAGATTTATTTTTAAAATTTAAGAATCAAATAGCTGAACGAGCTTAGGAAATGAGGTATCAGAGGAATAGCAACACACACACACACACAGACCTGGAACTTCGCTACACATCCCGAGCTGCAGAAGTTGTACAGCTTCCCATCAGGCATTGTGGCTTGATACTGAGGTAAAGAGGTTTTCTTACAAAAATGACAAATAATGCCCGCATCTGTGAAGAGAGGACGTATTCATAAACATGGAAATTAAAAACATTGCATTTAAAATAAATCCCACAAGAATGCTAATCCAGGAGGCAAGGGTTAAATTAGAGGAGCCGGTGATTTCCTGGCCCCTAGATTTCTCGAGCCCTGAATCAAACCAACAAGGTACAGTAATATGAAGTGTCCAAAAGTCTCCACGCACAGCTCATAATATGATGCAAGGTGCACAAGCTTCCATGTTTATGGCCTAGTGGCAATGGCTTTGTGGTGCAGCCTCCAAGATCCTCCGATCTCTGCCCGTGTATTTATTCTTTCCTGTGAGGCAGTAGAAGGCCATGGCATACGCTAAAGGCCTGGAGCTGAAGATTTATGACGAGATAAGGTGGGCTTCTTTTGGAATTCCGTGAAATGAAAACATTTTATATAACTGGGAACCTATTTATATATAGCCAGGCAAATATAAAGCTGTGTAGATCTATAGGTTGGCAGATATATAGCACAGAGATCATAGATGCACGTTGTGCAGTCGCTCCACGCTCAAGCATCATGGCAGTCATCACTGGAGACAGAGACTGAGATACAGAGGGAGAAAGTAACACTTTGTTATGATTTCAGGTGTTATTTGAAAAACACTTTATTGCAATTAGTTGACAGTCCATCTATAGTGTTTAGTTTGCTTACATCTCCAATTTATAACCTCAAAACTAGAATTTAACCATCAAGTTCACAGCCCTTTCTGTGTTTATTTTCCATCAAATATAGAAATAATGCCACAAGAAATATACTGGGAGAGAAACGAGAATGACTGTATAGAACATAAAAAAGTTCAGGCGGTTCAGGCATGTTTAAGTGGAGGAGAGATAACACTCGTCTTGAAATAAGCCCCATGAACTTTAAAGTGTAACCAAACACAAGAGTTTTAAGAACGTAATGTTTTATTTTATATTGTTAAGTATTTTTATTGATATAGTGTAGATCCCACTTCTACATCAGTTCCCTTTAAAATTGATAGTAATGTTCTTATCCCATCCCCACTGGAACAAAGCTCCTTTTGTTGTGGAAACAAGTCATGAATCATAAGGCCTCATTTGGATGAATCTGAAGACTTGGAGCTTGACTACTTTAGGTAAGACCTCGGTGCTTTGGAGGTTCTAGCTGGGAGCGAATAGTTTGTGTTGCTACTCCTTACCCATTAATTGAAGCGAGTTCAGTTCCTTAGCCGCTGCAAGTGTTAAGTTAGTAACTTGGCACTGAACTCTGTGCTGCAGGTCAGCACTCAGCACTGCTAACTTAGAACTTGCACCTGAGCAGAGAGGTGCTGCAGAGCCGCTGAGTGTGACGTGGGAAAGGTGGCCGCCTCCACGGAGCAAATAATCCAATAAGGAAATGTTCAGTTTGACGTTTTGGTGGACCAGAACAACAAATGTTTATTGGAACATGGTAAACATTAACATTAACTTCCTCAGTAAAACTCTAACTATCAGAAGCAACATCCCTACACAAGATAGTTATCTGCCACCTCCACTCCCACAGGTCCCCTCTGCCACCCTCTGCCGCTTCCTCCCAACCACTGAGGAGGAAGTCAATTCCTTATTGTCCTCCTCACATCTCACCACGTGCCCGCTCGACCCCATTCCCTCACATCTAATTCCTCCCCTCTCCTCCTCCTCACCCCTGCTCTCACACACATCTTCAACCTATCTCTCTCCACTGGCTCCTTTCCATCCGCCTTCAAACACGCGCTAGTTACCCCTTTACTAAAGAAACCATCCCTAGACACCAACTCTCCATCCAACTACCGCCCTGTATCCCTGCTTCCCTTCACATCAAAGCTCTTAGAAAAACTAGTCTTCAACCGCCTCTCCCTCTTCCTGTCCTCCAATTCCCTACTTGACCCCCTGCAATCTGGCTTCCGTCCGCTACACTCAACTGAAACTGCCCTCACCAAAGTCACCAACGACCTCCTAACTGCTAAAAAACACGGCCACTATTCTATTCTCATCCTGCTTGACCTCTCGGCTGCTTTTGACACTGTTGACCACCCCCTCCTTCTACAGACCCTCAACTCTCTGGGTCTCGGTGACACTGCACTTGCTTGGGTTGACTCCTATTTATCCAACAGGTCCTTCTGTGTGTCCTTTGCTGGTAACTCCTCCTCTTCATTGCCTCTATCTGTTGGTGTACCTCAAGGCTCTGTCCTTGGTCCTCTGCTCTTTTCCATCTACACCTCCTCCCTGGGCAAAATCATCAACAGCTTTGGCTTTAATTACCACCTCTACGCTGATGACACTCAGATCTACCTCTCTACCCCTGATCTCTCTCCCCCTGTCCTTTCAAAAGTCAGTGACTGTTTATCTGGCATCTCCTCCTGGATGGCCTCCCACCACCTAAAGATCAACATGTCAAAGACTGAGCTCCTACTTATTCCTCCCTCTAATGCCTCCCCACCTCCTGACTTCTCTATCACGGTGGAGGGTATCACCATCTCCCCATCAAACCAAGTTCGCTGTCTTGGAGTTACACTGGACTCTGCTCTTTCCTTCATCCCCCACATCAAGTCTCTTTCCTCCTCCTGCCGATACCAACTGCGTAATATTTCCAGAATTCGGCCATTTCTTACCGCTGTCACCACAAAACAACTCATACACGCCCTGGTAATCTCCCGACTCGACTATTGCAACAATCTCTTATCTGGCCTCCCTCTGTCTCGCCTCTCCCCCCTACAATCCATCCTGAACGCCTCCGCCAGGCTAATTCACCTCACCCGCCGCTCTGTCTCTGCCGCTCCCCTCTGCGAGTCCCTTCACTGGCTCCCCATCCACTGCAGAATTAAGTTCAAAATCCTTATCCTTACCTACAAAACCCTCACTAACTCAGCGCCCCACTACCTGTCCTCACTAATCACCAAATACACCCCAGCCCGCTCCCTAAGGTCAAACAGTGACCTGCGCCTAGCTTCTCCCCGCATCACCTCTTCCCATGATAGACTGCAGGATTTCTCACGTGCAGCCCCCACTCTCTGGAACGCTCTCCCTCGTGCTGTCAGACTTTCCCCTAACTTCTCTTCCTTCAAACGCTCCCTGAAAACATTGCTATTTAGGGAAGCCTACCACCCAACTCACTGACGCAACCATCAATCACTCTCACCTTACAGTCCTCTCCTCCTGTTTCCAACCCCAACCCTCCTAGATTGTGAGTTCCTACGGGAATAGGGCCCTCATCTCCTCCTGTACTGTTTGTCAAATGTTGTTCAATGTATTGTAACCCTGTCTGTACTGTGCTTATTGTACAGCGCTGCGGAATATGCTGGCGCTTTATAAATTAATAATAATAATAATAATAATAATAACATTAAGTGGTAATGAAATGGACAACAGTGGATTTTGTAGAAACAGCACCTTTCATTAAGCAACCCTCTGCCCTTTCGCTTCAATATTCACAGCCAAAGCGTTCAGTGAGACTGCTGCAGCAGCAAACTGAACTGCTGCAATGGAGCAATTCAGCAGCTGCTGAGGAACTGAACAGGCCTCAGTTTAATCTTCGTGTGCTGCATTGGGAGGCTTGTGCAGAGGGAAGAGGATCTTTGTCTAGCACTCCGGTTATGCCCATATTAATCTGTTTATAAGGTTTACTCCTTGTTTGTCTGTCAATACATAAAGAGACAAATATATAAAAAAATAATTTGTGCACGTTCCAGGATTGGCTGCTGAAGTTGTGTAGCTCCTCCTGATGGGAGTTGAGCACGCAACATTTTTTTTCTTGTTGCTATACGTCTATGCAAGTCTTTTAATGTATTCTTCTACGTATGTCTCTATATACTTCTGAATACATGCGTTTGTCCCCCTAATCAAGGAAACCGAATAAGCGTCTTTTTCATAGATAATTTACATCAGTGTTTCCCAAACCTGTCCTCAGGACCGGCTGAAAGGCCAGGTTTACAGGATATGTGAAGCACAGCACAGGTGATAGGATTTGCTGATCAGTGATTGCAGGATTCAGTCTGCACTATGTAAAATCTGGCCTGTTATGGGGATCTGAGGACAGGTGTGGGAAACGTTTATATTAACCTCTTAATAACCAGAGGGAAGGGCAGTCCTTCATGCCAGGATTCCCCCTACGTGGGGGGGGGGGGGGTTCCTATCCTGGAAGGTAAAAGATACCTCCACAAGTCCAGAAGCTGCCCAAATTATGTCCATTTTCCAACCCAAATCTAGAATATTTATGCCTGGTTATGGTTCATAAATCCCCAATCCGTTATATTCTACAAAATTACTTCTATGGTCTTAAATTTACTTATTAAATGCATTTTTAAAATATGTTAGGTCTCACTGTGCTTTATAGAAAACCGGAGAAAACATCTGAATGAATCAGAGTTGATTGGAGATAGTTTAAAAGGGACAATGTTTTGTGTATTTTTTCTTATTTGTGGTGGGAGGAGGTACTCATGCTAACTATAGGATGTGCAATCTACACATACAATACAAGGAGTATGACGTTCCAAATAGAATAAAATATTTAGATGTTAAAGAGAAAGCCAGAGGAATGTCGATAAAACTTATTTGTTGCTAAGCAGAGACGGCCGGTGTCAAAATATTTCTATGATTGGTGGGAACAGAGAAATTGGACACTAGCAGGATTATTCAGAGAGAGGTGAAAAGCAGGAGAAAATGACCGGAGAAGTGAAAATTCTAGGTCAAAATAGCCGATTTGGAAAGTGATATAAATGGGAGAATTTTTCTGGTTTGGCTATTTTGACCTAGCATTTTCACTTCTGTCATTCTCATGGTTTTCCCCTCTCTCTGAATAACCCTATAGGAGAGGAGGAGAGAATCCAGACTGGGGAGGAATGGAGAGAACAAGAAAAAAAAAAGGAAAAAAATAATCAAGAAATGCAATTGGTCTATTTCTCTGTGCAGCTAAATGAACATAAAGTGAAATGTAAATTTAAGTTAATTCTTAAAAAAAAAAAAAAAGAAAACACCTCTAACCATACAGGGCTCCTAGGGGCTATATCAATTATTGTTTACGTTTGGCCAGGGCCCAGTATTGCAGGTTTATATTCAGCTCTGTGTCCAAGGAGCAGCTTGTATTATACTTCCAAAAGGGAAATTAAAATCTCCATGCAGATATTTGAGGAATTGAAAAGAAAATTAAGCCATCTCAGGACATATTGCACATACAGCTGCTATTCTTTCGAACTACCGAATGAGAAAACAAATGAGAAAACAGTCGCCCATGCCCCATCAACTGCTCCAAACCTTACACGAAAGGGCTACCTTCGAACATGCAGATCTAATCACACTGTAGGGAAGCCCTTGTCATGTGCTGCCCACAAACTATTATTCACGTATTACTTCAAATAAGAATTAAAATAATCCCTGCAGACATAAATTACAAATAAAATCAGAATGGAACAGTGATTCGACAAGAGACGGGCGATAAAATGGCTAAACGGTTTCAAAAAGTATAAATTGTTGCTGCGTCTGAGAAGTCGGTTTTATACAAAAACACACTTTTGTGCAAATTTATTATTACAGACTTAATGCCCCATGCAGTGAGTCAAATACTAGCAGTGTGCGCTGCCATCTAGGAGTAGCAGAAGAACCCGACTGATCTTATTTGTTTTTATATAAACATAGGTGACAGAAAACAAACTTGCAGATACAAAACAGCAGACTATTCCGCTCTAGTAAGGTTTTTTTTTTTTTTTATAAAAGGTCTATTGGAGTTCAGGGCCTCTCGCTTGTGATTGGCCTAATTCAGGTCGGGGACCTAGAGCTCCATCTCCCACAGGCTCAATGTTAGTGTCCTACTTTGTGTTACATTTCCCGATGCATGGAACAGTCTGGGACACCATGTGGCATGCCGCAGTCGCGGGGTGTAAGTTACAAAAGTACCAGACGTATCAGTTTAATTCAGGGCAGCGCAGATCCAGGATGTCACATGAAATTAGCCTCCAATTACTTCAATTCATGGGTGCAAGAGAAAATTCCTACATTAGGGCTCGATTTTTCATATGATCATGTTTTGAAAGGAAATAAAAGGACCAGAGAGAGAGAAAAAAAAGCCAAAAAACACATTTACAGTCATCATTACCTTAATTATGGCTGCTGGACATGCGTATTTGGAAAACCAATGTCTAAACAAGACAGAGCTAGAATCTCCGTTTCCCTGCCAAAAGAACGATTAGCCCCTTTCAACGCTTTATAAGGAATTGCTAAAGCCGCCATTTCCATTATCCAATACAGGCCATAAGTGCTGATAATTGAGCCTACATTGAAATCTTGCTAAACCCTTAATTCACCCTGCTTAACCGTAAAATGGCCAGTGTGTGTCAGTAAATTTCAAGAATTCTATTGAGCCCTTAGTCTGTAGGAAAACATGAACTTCATAGGATTATAAAATAATAAATAAAAAACACACACGAAAAAATGTAGGTGGCCATTTTCTAGTTGGTGTGGGATGCAGCTTCCCGTTCAGGTTACAGATACTGCACCCCATCCACCTGTCAGTCGTGTCTCTGGAGTGAACGTGGAATATGCTTACTCTGCGTTGGAGGCTTTGCAGTTTTCGCCTTGTGAGTGTTCATGCACGTTGTCGAGCAGTAAGGCTCCATGTGTCCATTTGTCCCGATACACTGAGTCATGTCGAAGCATCGGCATTGAGCTTTGCATCCTGTACAGCTTGTTAACTTGCCGTGTTTCTAAACAAAACAAACCATGCGCTTCAGTTGTTAAAAAAGGCACAAAATATTCACCCCCACAACCATTTGGAAAACACAAACCCCCATGCAAAAATAGGCTTTAATTAAATAAAAAATAAATTTAAAAAAAGTCACGCTGGCTACCACGACCACAAACTGGTCGAGATGAGCAGGGACAGAACATTACTGTGTGTTCAACCAGCAGAGTCAAAGTGCCTCTCAAAGCAGAAGCTGCACGGGCACTAGTCATGCACGATCGACATCAGCCCCGTGTCCAGCTACTTATTGTAGTTTGATGGTCCACCGCCAGAAGGAGACAGAGGTTTAAACACTAGAGGGAATTAGGTGGGAGTCAGCAGAGGTTAATGCTCAACCCTTCTGGTCTCCCCCCCCCCCCTTAGAGCGGTGGGTCCACAACCTTGGCCCTATAGAGGTTTTGGAAGAACATTTCCCCATGAATGCCCAACCTAATGGCAGAGTATCATTGGTGATGTAGTTCCAAAATATCTGTAGGGCCAAGGTGGTCGACTCCTGATCTAGAAAGCAATCCCATAAGATTACAGTAAAACATTATTAATAAAATTCTACACTCCCATACAAAGCGAAACATTAAACATAAGTATGCAAAGTGTTTATCAAGGTTTTTATTCTTTTACATATGTATCAGACAAAGACCTATACTTGTACAAAAGGTGGAACCCTTCCCTCGCTTGCCAGTAAGCTGGCTTCCCCGGCACGGGTGCGTGTGACGATTTAAAACACTATCACGATGTTCACAAAAACATTCTACACTTTGAAGGTGTTTAAAGTATACCCATATTGTTAACCTACCACACAGCAGTCATAACATTGCCAGAGTGGTCTCAGCAATCCACTGTGCCAAGGAGCAGCAGCACAAGACAGCAGGAGGGCCACCATACAGATGGTCTCCACTCCCAGGTCATGATGGTCAAAATGCTGGCGATGGAATATGGTGACTCTATGGCAGCTCAAAAATGTGTAACCCGGTGAAAACTGATAAACAGAAAAGTCATCTCTGGCCAGGAGAAATGGGGGGCTTATTCAGTAAGCACTGGTAACGGTTATAAGCACAACAATAACAGTTGTTGCAGCACCAACAAACGCCAGCTTCATGAAGCCTCTCCTGGCACGCTTTGCATTATTTTGTGAAATGTCCCCGTTTGTAGTTGCTGCAACAACAGTGGATTTTTGATGGTGTTTGCAAACTCCGATTCCTACTGAATAACCCCATAACAGCAGACTGGTTTGCAGAACTATGTAAACTACCACAGTGCGTATTGTACCAATGGGATTTCTCAAGAGAACGTGTATGTGAGCGTGAACACACAATAATCCCAGGTATTTTAGAAAGATTTTAGTCAGTAAAGATACTTTTAAAATACCATGAAAGCCCCAAAACGAGCTGGCCGAGAGTCTCTCACTCCACGATCTGATGTTATCAGTCTTACAGTCCTCACGTCCTCCTAACAGGCCAGGTGTTAAGGATCACCTTGGGGGAAACGCAGACTGAATCCTGCAATCACTGAGCAGCAAATCATATCACCTGTATTGTGCTTCACATATCTGGCAAACCTGAGGACCAGGGTTGGGGACCACGGCTATAGATCATGGAATCCAGCATCTAAAGCCGGGTCAGACGAGCGCACTTCAGAGCAGAAGGAACGTCCATGAGCGTTGACGTTCCTTCTACTCGACGCCTGTCCACCTCGCTGAACGCAGTCCGTGCGCTCAGCGCTGCAAAGCATGATCCTCCCATGGAGCATCGCGCTTTGCAGCCCCATTAATGCGCGTCTAGTGTTTTGGCGGGGAGGCTTTGTGAGCGGATGCCAAATGAGGTGTGGTGGTCTGGATCACGAGATCATCAAGCAGGTTGTGTTGCTCCACGTCGATTGCAGCCAAGCAGTAGCTACAATATCCTGCAATTCCATGGAATATAGCAGGGAGATACACGTGGTCAACATCTGGGAGCCAGAAATTTTGGTAAATGTATGGTGTGATATATTAGGATCATGTATGCTTATAATGGGTGTGCGCGTCAGACGTACAGGAGCAGCACAACATGCATTGTTTGAAGTTTTAATTTTATAATCCCCCCCATATGAATGATGGAGGTATTAATACTCTATTTTGTTCAGAGGCATCTTGATTTGTTAAATTATTGCGACTCCAATGAAAACCCAACCCCATACGCAGTGTTTCTATCCCTGTGTGGACAGCGTGCAAAATGCTAGAACACTCCACTGTACGAACACCAACACACAAACCTGCTGCACATTTAAACATCTGCAGTTACACACCAACATATCCAAATCTGTAAACAAACCTGAGCTGCAGGAGTTTACGTGCAGGGACATTACTGGGCATACAAAGCCAGCTCTTGCACCCAGCAATATACAATGTAACAGTTGCTTCACTTACAAGAAAAGTGTCCGTACTCACCAGCTAAAGGGGTTAACACTCTGAGGGAGCGCAAACACACTGCACTTACAGGTAGCAAGTGAAGGACCCATGTATGCCCAAATATCAAATTATAAGCATTCACCGTGCGTGTTTTAAACCCTTCCACCTTTGATGACAGCGAGTATTAACACTCTTGTGCCCACTACTAAAAGTTACAGCGCTCACACATAAACCACACGCAGTCAGTGTGAGCCATCAACACGCAACAGTCACCAAAACCAGGGTTTGGAAGGAGTTAGGACAGGAGAGGGCAGCGACACGTATCTGCCAATATGGAGGGCAAGAGCTGAAAGTGAATGGGCAATTATTCCCCAACAACCTTGGCGACAGGGATAGTTGAGCCTGGAGATACAGGATTATTCCTTGTGATCCTGCCTTAACGGGCTACTGCATCCCATGTGAATCCCCTGTGACAGGTTCATTTTAACTTTACAGGATTGAATAGAGACCATGATCATATCAAAAGGATAGAAAATAATTACCAGTGATTGTTTTATAGATTAACCGCTTCATACCGCCCTATCTCAAGGCAGTCACATCAACCGTGTGCAAATGGTGACATGGATCAGCCACTCGCAGACGGTAAGCAGACCCGGTCAAGTAAAGGAAAGTATAACTCCCGGCCAATGATGGACTGTGACAGTCACTTGTCCTCTAGGCCCTCTAGAGTCTAGGGAGATTGTGATGTCTGTCATGGCACATCACTCCGCATGACAGGGGTAATGCAGTACTTTGAGAAACATCTGTGACCAACATTTAAAAGGATGTAGTTACACCTAAAACAGGTGCTCCTGGACGTCAGACATTTCTTCCAAAAAGATGGCTCTAAGTGTTGCACATTATTAGGGTAAAGGTTACAAACTCTGCTGGTACTGTACCCAAGGCACAGTATTATTTTGTATCACAAGCCTATAGAGTCCACTTGAAAATGGACCCTAGCACCCCCAAGACCAGTTAAAGGGATCCTAGTACCCCCAAGACCAGTTAAAGGGACCCTAGTACCCCCAAGACCAGTTAAAGGGATCCTAGTACCCCCAAGACCAGTTAAAGGGACCCTAGTACCTCCAAGACCAGTTAAAGGGACCCTAGCACCCCAGGCCCAGTTAAGCCAATATCGACTAGTGCTCAGGTTGAAAGGGGTCCCTTCTCCTGGAGTGGAGTTAAGGGTGTTTAAAAAGTTATCTCCATGTCACTCTCGCCTCACTAGGTTTTCCTTTGAGCCAGTCAAGAACATAAAAACAGCAATATGTTGTGGCCAAAATAAAGAATTTTAGATTAGTAAAGAAAGCTAGAGCTCCTTTCCTATTTGTCCATTTCATTTAAGATTTATTTCTGCCATTATAACACAGACATTTATTCCAAACCCTGAATATCCTTTCCCTTGGACTTCCAAATCCAATTATTTGTTCCCAGTGCATTTTATCCCATCTGCGTCATGTGTATTAATAGTGTGCTTAACGCTTTATATCGCAAGGCATTTTGGTAGAGAAATTATTTTTTAATTGCTCATCTTCCCCGGAGCACAATCCATTCTAGCACCCTTCAGGGATTATACGCATTTACCTTTCCACCACACTGTAAAGAAGACCTGAGCACAACACAAAATAAGATTGCAGTAATTTAAGTATACGTGTATTCTTGAATCTGGTGAGCATAGTGTAAACATGTAGCACCTCAGTGTCACGTGTGTTGCAATGTGGAGATTGAGAGATTCATTGGATAAATTAAAACAAGCCTGGGAGGGTGTTTAATGCAAAGTGGAGCTTTATAGAAATGTACCCAGTCTCAGCCCAAACAAATAAGATTTGGAGCAAAGTGGCTGCCACCAATTGCACAATTATAATTTTTGACCTGTATGGTCCATGGAAGTACAACAGAGGAAGCTTTTTATCCCTGTTAAAAGCACGCACACTGGCGCCATGGTCAGATTGCACGCACACTGGCGCCATGGGTCAGAATGCAGGCACACTGGCGCCATGGGTCAGAATGCAGGCACACTGGCGCCATTGGTCAGAATGCAGGCACACTGGCGCCATTGGTCAGAATGCAGGCACACTGGCGCCATTGGTCAGAATGCAGGCACACTGGCGCCATTGGTCAGAATGCAGGCACACTGGCGCCATTGGTCAGAATGCAGGCACACTGGCGCCATTGGTCAGAATGCAGGCACACTGGCGCCATTGGTCAGAATGCAGGCACACTGGCGCCATTGGTCAGAATGCGCGCACACTGGCGCCATGGTCAGAATGCGCGCACACTGGCGCCATGGTCAGAATGCGCGCACACTGGCGCCATGGTCAGAATGCGCGCACACTGGCGCCATGGTCAGAATGCGCGCACACTGGCGCCATGGTCAGAATGCGCGCACACTGGCGCCATGGTCAGAATGCGCGCACACTGGCGCCATGGTCAGAATGCGCGCACACTGGCGCCATGGTCAGAATGCGCGCACACTGGCGCCATGGTCAGAATGCACGCACACTGGCGCCATGGTCAGAATGCACGCACACTGGCGCCATGGTCAGAATGCACGCACACTGGCGCCATGGTCAGTATGCACGCACACTGGCGCCATGGTCAGAATGCACGCACACTGGCGCCATGGTCAGAATGCACGCACACTGGAGCCATGGGCAATATGCACGCACACTTAATTTCCATGTTTTTATTATTGTAATTGCTGGAGAGTTCAAGACATATAAGTCATAAGTTACAGCCTACCTGCTATGGATCTCATTCGTGTGGCACAAATCTAATTAACCCCCCATCTCTCTGGAAAGACCTCTCTCCTGATTCCTGCAGCAGTTATAAAAGAAAAACACAAGGTAATAACAGTAAGATCAAAAAATAAAGGTGTCATAAAATGTGCAGCCAAGCAGGACGAGGAGGTCTGTAGCATTGTGCTGCTATGTATCTTGGGAAATGTCCTTAACCCAAGAGCTATGCATTGCAGATGCAGTTGTATATCAATTTATAAGAAAATCTTAGAACTGCTGGGACACCCCATGCCACCAAAATATGGCACAATGGCGTTTTAAAAGGCTTTCGAAAATTGTGCTATAATGAAAAATAACTAATTTGTTTAATCAAGGGCTGTCAGTAGAACATTATAACTCAGTTTTGGATTGATCAAGGAATCCCACTAATTGAAATTCAATAGATGGCAGAACTGTCAAAATTAGGAGCAATGTCAGAATACTAGAATTATGTGTAAACCGAATAATATGTCCTCAATTGGCTATTGAGGCTTGTGATAATGTTTTTTTTTTACGTGTCTCTATGGCATTTGTTGGCCTGGAATTAAAAATGGAGGCACGACGCAGGATTTTAATCTTTATGCTAGTGTAGTGCAGTAAGAAGTCAATGTAATTCCTATTGTTATACTTGTATACAATGCTACACAGTATAGCAACTGGATGTTGGGTGTTAAAATGTCAGGTCTAAAATAAATTACATCAACACTGTTTACTTGAAATACTTTAACATTTTAATGATAATTACAAAAATAAACATTAACAGTTACAGTGCTGTTTCTCTAACAAAATGTATGCAGTATAAAAGCATCCCTAAAGATTTATTTTTAAAAAAGGTACAAATCTTTGGTTTCTGTTTATGTTACACCTTAGATGCACAAAAACAAACATGAACAATATTTAATGAATAGATCTACATCCAATGAACCGAGCAAATACAATGTTTTCTTTTATGTATTTAACAAGTTTTGTTTCCAGAAAACGATGAGACTTTAAAGTATGTTTGTGACAAAATAAAATTGGGTTTCGTGCGTTTCTCTGTACCCAGAAAAGATTTATTGCTGAAGATGTGCCCTTAGAACAGGGGTCAGAAACGATGGCCCTCCAGATGTTTTGGAACATTTCGCACGAGTCTCTAACAACCTAATGAGAAACTGAGCATCAAAGACCTAATTCCAAATTATCTGGATGGCCATGGTTACTGACCCTTGCCTAAGAGGGGGGAATCTCGAACTCTGACTCCATGTGTTTGTGTTCAGCAAATTCTGGGAATTTTAGGTAAATCGATGGCCAGAGAATCGAAGGAGATGTAGTTCAAAAACATTTGGGTGGCCAGAGTTTGAGATCCCTGCCTGCCTCAGATATGTACATTTTAAAGAAGTGCAGATTTAACCATTTTATTGCCAGGCTACATATATATAATGTTTATGTCATATAGGAATTGTAAAATCTGCATCACTTTTAATGTATAGAGTAATCTTTTGAGTTATCTTTATTACACCATCCCAGATGTTTATGCTCTGATCTCCTTTTGTCAATCCAGGCTTGCCCGTGTCCTTTGGGTCAAAAAGGTATCCAGGTTTGCGTGGGGTTGTGTAAAAAAACAATATCAGAAGATTCATTGTACACAACTGATGTGATACACATTTTCTTAATAATTCAAACAACCAGAGGTTATGTAGATCTAGTGTCTTTGCGCCAGCTTGAACACCGCAAACACGTTATTTCCCTTAAGACTACCCACATGTCTTTATTCCCTCTGCCCAACTACTGCGATAGAGGTGAGAACTCGCGGGCACCTTGTACACAAAGCGCATGCCAAGCCTATAAGGCTTTACAGCTGGGATCTCAAACTCTGGCCCCCCCGATGTTTCTAAACGTCAGCTCCCATGATTCTCTGGCCATCTATTGCATTCAAAGAATTCTGGGAATTAAAGGCAATAAACATCTGGGGGGCAGGAGTTCGAGATCCCTGCGTTTACAGTGTACACCAGGAATGCTTGAGGGAGAACCTCCTGATACTCTCACCGTGTCCTCATTACTTTCCCTACACAGACTATGAAACCCAAAGTTGTTCTGCACTCACATGGGTACTGTGAATACCATAGATGTGACTGGGTAACAAACCCAGGAGGAATAGATAGGTCTACAATTTAGCTTTAAAAACCTTTGCCATGTAATCTTTTTACTGCTCAAATTGGTCCTATTCGGAGGCTAAATAAAAGGTTTTAATGCCCCCAAGAAAGATAAAATCACACTGCAGACTGTAAAACAAACACACGTAAAATAAGTGAGAGGTCAAAGAGGAAGACAGGGAAGACTTTACTTAAAATGAGTAATTGTGATTTATATACTTAATGTAAAAAAAAAATTGTTAAATCAAAATAACTTTTCTTATTAAATCTGACGAGTTACCTTTCCTTGAGTCAACACAAAAAAAATGGGCCAAAAACGCAGATCCTCATTTCGACCTTGGTGTAAACATAACCAGAGATGTCATAAATTTATCAAGTCCATAAACCTCAATGGCTCTGGTTACGTTTACGTTTACAACAGCTCTGGTTACGTTTACACCAGGGTTGGAATAGAGCCCATAGCGTTCTAGTCCAAGATTCCTGACCTAAAATGCTGCAATAAAAGCATTATTTCTACTAAAAAGCAACGCGGACACCCTTTTAATGCAATTCATGAAATGGGTGTGTGATGCCCACAGTAACCGTAGTGTACATGGAAATTGTACAGCGACGCAATTTAAAAGACGCACGCCTAAGTGGTTAATAAACAAGTGGCTATTTAAAAGCATAGAAAATTAACATTTCCAATAAGTTTGTATTAACATTAAAACCTAGCATTTCTCAGTAAGTCGCTACCATCATACTCTGACGCGTTCATGCAAACTTCATCCTCATGCCAACAGGCAGGCAGAATGATTCATAACAGAACTGGGTTAATAGGACTACGTCACCCCCTTCTGGACACTGATAAAAACAAGTCGGAGGAAAGAAGAGAGGCTGACATTTAGACACTGCAAAATAATAAACATTAAAAGCGACCCTGCATCTGTGATTACATTTTTTTTTTTTATACAACCTGGTGCCATACTTGCAGCAGATGTCTAATGAGACGATGGTGAAAAACCATGCTTATGTTAGTTTTGGGGCATTGTAGTTTTGGGGTTATACTTCGATTAGTATTTGCGCTTGTGTTCGTTTTAAGGTTAATCCTAACCAGCATATTCTGCTTAATTTTTCCCCTTTAATTTGTTTGGTACCAGATTCTGATCCTTCAGGGGTTTGCTACGTGTGCAATAAAAGGAGGAGCAGAATTTATCTCTTAAAAATGAAGCGAATATGGAGCCGAACCTTTTGATTAGTGTTAAACCTAGAAGTAAACCTGGCTCTAGAACAAGCACAAATATTAAGTGTAACCCTACAATTAATAGAGTGCATTTTCTGCGTCAAACACAAATTTTATTTTGTGGAGTCTAAACGTGACAGTCTTGGCTCTCGACAAGTTTATTATCACGCCGCTTTCACCCACATCCAGAAGGGGTGACATTTTCCATGGGACACCAGAAATGTACCTCCTGTTATATGCCACAAACAAAAAGACGTCCGACAGGTCATAGCCAGGTCAGATAATAAAAACCCTAAGAAAGGTACAAACTTCCCTGAGGAATTTTTAGTTTTACTCTCACTAGATCAGAAGTTGGGGGGGGGGGGCCCAAAACACTACCAGTAAACATATAGGGTTAGATCACAACTGGGTTGACAGCGGCAAGGTGCAAAAAGGAAAAAAAGCTGCATGAGCCTTTTCCGGCTCGCCATTATCGTCCCGATTTTGGCTCAACCGCTGTATCAGCAGCTTGATCCAGAATATAATTTTGCTATTCCATAATACCGGCAGTGAGCAACAGCTCCTGGAAACCATAGGACTAGAACCAAGGAATGACAATGGGAACTATTTGTTCACGGTTTTCCATTGCTCCTAGCCAGAGGAAGCGGCAGATCGCGTTCTCCTCTGCACAGCGGCTTGAAAGGCGAGAGTGGGATTTTTCAATCCCTTTAGATTGTGTTAAATGATTTTGCGATGTCGCTTAACACCAGCATTTCAAAGTCAGTTTACTTTTCTGAATACCACCTTGAAACAAGAACAAGCTATGTTGGAATAGCTTGTTCTCCTCCTGCCGGACACCAATTAAAAGCTCCGATACAAAGTATAGGAGCCGTTAATTTACAGTAACCTGACAAAACAAACGAGGCGCAAGCCCCCCTTGTAAAATGGTAAGAAGAGGTTATGCTTCATCGGCTCCAACCAATAGCTCAACGCCCCAGTTGTGATCTGGCCCATAGTGTTTAAAAGAAACAATAAAACAAGAAAAGGGGAGGAGAAAGGCGTTTGTCGAAA
Organism: Leptobrachium leishanense; assembly: GCA_009667805.1. NCBI lineage: Eukaryota > Metazoa > Chordata > Amphibia > Anura > Megophryidae > Leptobrachium > Leptobrachium leishanense. Next base: position 415,534,727 of record CM019064.1, read on the forward strand.
ATAAAAATAGGTTATATTCAACATAAATTTAGCATTTACATGTAATTAGATCTTTAGAAAAAACAAGTCTATCTAAACACTCCACACACTTCTAGAAACAATTCTGTATACAAATTAAGCAAATATTCAACAATATTCTATTACTCCACTTTATAATCTGTGATGTACATAAGGCACCAGAACATTAAGACCCTGAATGCAAGAAAATAGCAGCACCAGTACAAGCTGGTGAGTGTAATAGATGGGGGAAGCATACGTCAGGGGTCACTTGCACCTATATCACAGATTTGCGTCTCATGTCGCTTCTTGGATTTCGTTCTCGCCGTTGAACTTGCAACAATGGTAAATTTCTCCATTGTGTGCTGAGGTTTTGTACTCAATAGCACCCAAAGTAACACACATACACACACAAACCCCAGAAATGCAGAGGTAATCACATCTAAGTTCCTAAAAATAACATGTTGGAATAGATTGCTAAAGTATATAGAAGGTGCTACCAGCTTCCACTCCGTGGCATGACCCGTTTACTGAAACCCATCCCAAATTCTCTAATTTTAAAAAAAGTGGTTTTTTTAGCAGAAACAAGTAAATCCACAAGGCAGAAAGGAAACGTTAACGGCAGCAGCCCATAACGCTTTAAAAGGAAACTAGAAAGAATCCGACTGTTACGCAAAGGCTACAATTCTCCAACCCACAAGTGAGAGAAATACGATTACGAAAAAAACTACCCTCCGTAAAAAGATTTGTTGATAATCTTCTGTGGCTACAAAAAAAAAATAATAATTCAATGCGTTTCTTTAGCGTTTTTTAATGAAAAACAGGATTTTTTGGTTCTACATGTAAAATATATTGGTTTCAGCTCATGGTACACGTTAACGCTTTAGTGGGGGAGGGGGTAGAAAAAGAGAAAAGCCAATCCAAAAGCCTATTCTGAGGATAACAGACATTATCTTCTACCGGGAATCATTCCACTCTCAAACACAAGCTCAGCTTGAGCCTCTAGTATTCGCTTCCCCACCCCAGCTTATTGTGAAGTAACATCTCCTACACCTCGTATAGGAGACGTTAATTTGCACCATAAGATGGAAGCGCAATATTCCAAGGTGCTCGTTCTTCTGTCTCCTAAACAGATGGTGTTAAGGGATTTTGCTTTTCCTAAGTCACTTAAAAACATTCTGACCCCCCCCCCTCTCTCTCTCTCCAGGATATACAGGAATCTGTGTGTCTCTGTGGATGAGCAAAATGCTTACAACAGTGCACATGTATTCTCACAGGTTCACCATGCAGGGACAGACCCACCGTGACTTTTTTGGTACAAATACCCAGTAAGCTTGTTATGCTGGTGATAACCGATTTATACGAAAGACATCGCAGGCTCTCTCCCTTTCAGTTTGGCGTCCAACCCCTTAACACAGAGCATTTGAAGTTAAACCATACTTAGGAGCCAGGAAGACATAAGAGCCAACTACACCTTGTTAGAAACCAGTTAAAAGGTTTTGCACCTCTAGAACCAGAGGTAAAAGCCTTGGAGCCGGTTGCTGACCGAGATTTGTCGAGTCTTGTTCGAGCAGCCACTGCACTTGGCACAAGAGAGATCATGCAGTTTTGCAAAGCACTACACGAAAATATAACAAGGCGGCTCACATCGTCTGAAACAAATGTTGCAGTACTTGCAAGTACTGATATTGTTTAACTGTACAAAACCAAAGAATTGGAGGAACAATATATGTAATGTTATGTATACATATTATTTATGCACATGCGTACATGTGAATGAGAATTGTGAGGGCCAGGGTGCACAACCTTGGCCCTTCAGATGTTTTGGATATACACCTCCCAAGATTTCCGCCACTCCTTAGGTTGGCTAAGCCTTATGGAAATGTAGTTCCAAAGCATCTGGAGGGCCAAGGCAGCCGACTCCTGGTGCAGGCGTATGTGTCACATGGCAGGAATCTAGTGACTTGACGATTTGAAGTTCTCTCTATTTTGCACTGGCCGATTACCCTATAACCATCAAAGCCCCGGGTCTGTTTGTGTAAACACTTGTAGGCAGACCTTGAGACCAAGAAGGGATCAAAATGAAAGATTTGCTTCTTTTTCTAGTAGTACAAGTTGTGACAAGGTGAAAATAAGTTTACCAGCTTAAAATCATTCAGGCAGACTGGGCTGCAAAACCTCTTCCACTGGCCTTCAACCATGAGTACATTATTTCCAGCGCCTTTGCTCGGCAAATATTCTCCGCATTGTTCACAGCAATTCATTATCAGGCCATTCGCCATCCGGTATCGATTGAAGCAGTGGTCGCTGCAGAGCTTATGGGTCATATTTTTAAAGCTAACCTCGTGGCGAATCTGAGGAGAATACAAAAACAGTAAAAGCTTACACTTTAAGAAGGCACAGAATAGTTTGTTCCATTGTTAAAACATCCTTTTATCCACACTTACTGGCTTTGCCCCATCAAGGTATGCCATTACAAGTTACGTACTAGCCTTTTTGAAAGCCATGTCAGAAATCTAGGGAAAATGCCTCGTTTAGAGTGACAAGTCACATATGGAGTTTTATGAACTTAGTGATGACACGCCAGCCCCCCCATTTATACTACATGCTAGGCTTCTTAAAGGCAACAAGATAATACACTATTGGCCATTTTCAAACCAATACTCAGGTGTTCTCCCACTCCAATCCAGTAACCTTACCCAAAAAGAATAATATAGTATAAAATCACACAGAAGTGAGTAGACCCCCTCATGTTTTTGTAAATATTTAATTTATCTCGTCATGTGACAACACTGAAGAAATTACATTTAGTCAGCGTTGTCACGTGAAAAGATAATAAAATATTTACAAAAACATGAGGGGTCTACTCACTTCTGTGAGATACTGTATAAACAAACATACAACCCCCCCCCCTCATGTGATAATGAGGTGTAGTAAAACAATGACCACATACCAAGTACAAATGATAAAAGTGCATTACTACATAATCAGATTCAGGAGTTCTCCGGTAACCGGCTAAGCAGGCTGCCATGCCCAAAAACAATTATTTTTTGTTCACATTGACAAAATGTATGTGGGAGGGGAGAAAAAAAAAAAAAAAGAGAAAGCTTGTAGGATTGTCTGAGGAGTCCTGGGGTGGGAATCCTGTCACCCCCCCCCCCCCACACTGTTTACTTACAACGTCTCTGAATGCAATAGGGAGAATAATGGGAGTTGTAGTTTAACAACACATGGGGAGGGGGGTATGGTTTGGAGATCCCTGGTCACACAGTATTGCATAGAAAGATCAGTGACCAGCCGTGTACATCTCCCAGTCATCCGCACACCCTACGAATAGGTTTGTGCACTAGCTTTAGCTCCTCAATGTGCAAATCAACGACAGGCAGATCGTGTTCAGTCAGGTGGCAGCAACAACTTTGTGAGCAGCCAATGTAATTGTATTAACAAAGGTTTGTTTTAGGGTTAATAAGGCAGCTTTCAAGACATGATAGCAGGGACACCCAGACGATCTACTATAGTTGGTTTTCTTAGTGTAAAGCAAATCGCTGATCCTTAGCCAGAAATTCACATTCATTCATTGGACATCCCAACCCGCTGAATATATGATCCCCACACAACGGTCAGCAGATGTCAGTAATGGTCTTACCAATATTAAAGAGCATGCCTGGGGTAGAATACCATCTCAAAAGTGATTTATACGATTGTTCCTACTGAACCACACACTAGGAGGAGTTGCTTTAGTGGGATATTTCAAAGACAAAAACAAAGGAGTGTTTCCATCTTTTTAGGCAGCATATTCGTTTTTTTAACTAAGGCGCATAAAATAAAACCAAAATACAATCTCTACATTTACAAGAAGATAGAGGGAAAATAGGTATGCTAAAGTGTTAAAAGCATTGTGCAGAAGCTGCCTCGTCTCTTTTCTACTGTCGATGCTCCCTAGTTTGTATAGCGGCTGCGCAGCTCGTCAGTTGAGTTACTCGCCATAACTTTGCAATGTCATACATTTAGAGCAGTTACATGCATCAAATACCGACCGATATAAAGGGCTATTAATCCATACCTCGGTCAGTTTGCCACAAATAGTGCACCTCGATTTACTTTGATTTTTGGCAGAATTCTGCTTGTCCTCGTAGACTGATAAACAATATGTACTGCAGAACTCCTGGAAAGACTCGCTAGAATCTACTTGAGCAACGATCGTTCCCTTCATTGTTGTAATGTCTCTGTAAAAGAAAAAAGAACGTAAAGTTGAGAACCTTTGAGTTAAAATGATGAACGTGGCTTGAACGATCCAATAGTCAGGCAGCCACTGGTTACTAAATGTATAGAGCAACAAAGACCAGGTATGCAGAACATTACACTTTGATCCCACAAATGCACGACACGCTCCTACATCATATGTGAAGACGTCGTATCGTAGTAAACAGTTGGCACTTAATGATGAAAGGAGCTTTTGGCTGAAAATATATAGCATTTATCGCACGGACATGAGGTTAACACTTAAGATCGCTATTCTGGGATAAAATATTGAAATGTATATACGCCAGCTAATTTTTAATTTTAAAAAAGTTGTTATTTATAAAAGTATTGCTAGTATGAAAAGTTCTGAACTCTAGACAGTGTCCATTATCTTGCAGACTTTCAAACAGACTCTGCATTATCAGCATACAGTCAGAAATGGCCTGTGTCAAATACAGTAAATGTAAAAAAATATAAATTGTCAGATCCACTGCTTATGGGGATTTGTAGTGATCATAACGAGATTATTAGAAAATAAGCTTTCAAAAAACTTTCAATAGAATATAAAAATATCTGTGCCTGCATAGTGCCTGTGTATGGACATTACAGTAACACCTTGTATCTGTACTGTACAACGATTTCCAGTCACTATATAAATTATTCTCATCTCTGTACAGTACTGAATAACCCCAGAACTCTTCTTTGTTGAGTGTTTTGTTATAGTGAGGGTGGGGGATGCCCCTTGTAGTTTTCCAATAACACATGATGACAGGAGTGACACCTCACTGGTAACTTTGTTTCTCCCCAGGAAGAAAAATAATCATGCATTATAATACAGTACACAAATGTTTGACCTTACTCTTGTGAAAATGACCCATGGGCACTGTGGGATATTTTCATGAGATATATATATATATATATATATATCTCTATCTCTATCGCTCTCTCTATCATGCATATGAATTTAAGCTGTGTACTACCCTTCCCCAGTCCCTTTTTTTCTTGTATGTACCCCTTAACTTTATCAAACCTGAACATTGTCCGAAAAAGAGTATGTAAATTGAGTTTTATATGCATCAGAATACAATATCAAGTGACAAATGCCAAACAGTCAAATATCATGTTTAAAAAAATAAATTAAAAAAATACAACCACTGAGTGCTGCAGCACTGGTTCGACTCCTAGAGACAATGTTTGACTGCCACCTTGTGGTAATTTGTCATAGCACTTCAAAATAAAGCGACTGAATATTCTAATCATTTGCTCGTACCATTAGGATCACTAATAATATTGCTCCAAGTACGGCACTAATTTTTCAGTGATGAGTAATTTAACCAACTCAAAAGAGAAAAAAAAAAACCCTGTAAGAGACTGCATGCCCTAATTTACAGACGAGAAAATAATCACTGAAAGGGGAGTGGGGGTAAAAAAAAGATGTATAGTTCATTCAATAATACATTCCCCCATTAGGCCATGGATTCATGAGAATTCTCTAAATCAAATGGCAAGCTGAGAAAGACCACACCTCTAATCTGTCTACTATTTTTATAATATAGTTTTAATTCTGGTGTGTAATAGTAGACGGGCACTATAGAGCAGATAAATTACCATTTCCGTCCATAAATTATGAATATATTTAGAGACCGGTTAAAACTTTACGGTTAAAATTGAAAATACATGTGCCCCCCCCCCTCCAGTAAAGTTCACCCAAGTCAATGTGTTTGAAACTGAAACCTGTTCTTTGAAATAAAATTTAAAAAAAACATTGCTTGCCATGAGATAGCAAAATAATTATGAGAGGGCAGAGCATGAATAAATGCAATTAAAAAGTTATATAAAATGCAGCTTTAATGAAGATACTTTTCCTGGGATTAGGTCAGGAATGTACACTTGGTGCATTCCTGATTAGCCAATGGCTCTCATTGTATCAACTGGACAAATTAAGAAAAGATCCAGCCCATGGCTCTCAAGCTTGCAGACAGCCGTTGGAGGTCTGGACTGAGCAAGCATAGAGCCCTTTGCCTGCTTCAGCATGTCCCCGTTACAAGAAGTAACTGCGGCTGCCAACTGGTAGCAGCACCAAGGGATTTAGAGGCATGTATTAAAAGACACTTGAGGGTTAGAACATAAGGGGTTGGCATGTGTTATGAGTGGTAGAAATTTAACCCCTGACACTCCCTCCCATTTTAACAATACTAGGTTTCTTTAAAACGGAGATTACTACATTCTCATTACAACCCTGTTACAATAAAGCACAAGTACCAATAGGAAATCAAGATATAGTCCTTGCGCTTGTAGTGGGAGATTCTTCAGGACTCAAACTATCCTAAAAACCCAGGATTGGTGTGGCGGCTTGTTCCTTTACTCTGGTGTCCTGATTGCGGTGATAACTGCAAACCTGGCTCCTGCAGTTTGGATGGATCCTGCCTAATCCTGCTGGACGTTGTTGGGTATATTATAATGGAAAATTAAAATGGATGCCTGTAGCCATCTTGTTTTAATGTAAAGGTTTTTGTTTTTTTTCAATTTTCGTCTAGTTTTAGAAATGGACAGAGATTTTTTTTAAATCGTTCATGGCTACGTGAATTTTAAGAGTTATGGGTGTTTTTATAAATGCTATAGACGATAAAATGTCTTTATTTTATATAATGCTGAGCTAAGTGCCAGACATGTCATATTTAAACTTATTGGTTTGTTTTAACAAGTCCTTGAATTAAAGATATTTTTCTTTTTGGTTATAGAAACAAATTTAAAATCTAGATGCAAGTGTATGAAAATATTCACAAAATATATTTTTATAATCAATATATTCAATATTTACAGTAGAAAATAGATGCTCCAATTATTTGTAGAGTAGAACTATATAAAACGGTAGAATTACTGAAGAATAGAATTTCTGTTGATTTTAACTAGAAAGGAATTTAGCTGATAAAGAGTACTCCATAAAAAGCTTGAGAGGAGTGGAGATATTAATTTAATTTTGACAATCCAAGACGCACTGTCTGGAATAACCATAGTTCTTTGTTCAAAATAAGATAGTAAATGGATCTTTGACCTGAGATAAGGGAATTAAAATTAAATTGTGAAATTAATTTGAAGAGCAACACTGCCCTCTTGAGGCATAGTAAATATTATATTTAAGAATTAATATAGAGAAAGTAATATTTAAATTAAGGGGAAGATTTTCAGTGAAGTCAAATTGACTATAACTGGATATTAGGTATGCACCGATACCACTTTGTAAGACCGAGTACGATACTTTTTAAAAGTACTCACCGATACCAAGTACCGATACTTTTCTTTAATGTCATGCGACGCTTTCCAATAAGAACAGACCATATAAAAATGCCCCCAGCTCACATGTATATCCCCCCCCCCCGATATATATATATTCATACTGCCCCAGCTCATGGATTTGCCCCAGCTCACACGTGGGTATGCCCCCCCAGCTCACACGTGGGTATGCCCCCCCCAGCTCACACGTGGGTATGCCCCCCCAGCTCACACGTGGGTATGCCCCCCCAGCTCACAGATCCCCCCCCCCGACGATACTTACCTTCCTGAGCTACGCCGGGAATGTCTCCGCTCGTGCGCTCGTTGGAAGGACCCCAGCCGCGACCATGTGATCGCGGCTGGGGTCCTTCCAACGAGCGCGCGCCTGGAAACTTTCCAGGCGTCGCCCAGGAAGGTAAGTATCATCGCAGAGAGCAGCTGCAGGGCCTGTCTGAATGCTCTATCGGCATTCAGACAGTCCCTGCAGCTGCTCACTCTGTTTATACTTACCTTCCTGAGCGACGCCGGGAAAGTTTCCACGCGCGCGCTCGTTGGAAGGACCCAAACCGCGATCACATGGTCCCACGTGGTCCCGGCTGGGGTCCTTCCAACGAGCGCACGCGCGGAGACATTCCCGGCGTCGCTCAGGAAGGTAAGTATCGCGGAGAGCTCCAGGGGCGGCTGTCCGAATGCCGATAAAGCATTCGGACAGCCGCCGCAGCCCCTCGGATGCCGGCAAGCCGGCTCAATGCCGGCTTCCGGTATCGGGAAAAATATCGGGGGGTACTGCACGAGTACCAAGTACTCCTGCAGTACCCAGTATCGGCCCCGATACCGATACTAGTATCAGTATCGGCGCAACCCTACTGGATATACGGTTCGTTGTATTCAGGCAGATCATCCCAGGACACGATAATGCATTGATTCAGATCATTCCAACACACAATGCATTCAGGATATTACATATCACTTAATTAGGACCATATCTCTAACTCACATGCATTGAATATCTGACATTGATAATTTTCACATATTCCAAAAAACAATATATTCAAAGGCTGTAACTACAGACCAGATCTTGGACAGGTAATGTATGAGAAAGCAAAATTAAGGGATTATTGTAAGAAATATATATATATATATATATATATATGTTACTTTGCAATGAAATAGATTGAGATATCTCAAGTACTGTTAAATCCAGAGTCTTCAAAATATTTCTAAATCTGCAGATAGAGATAAAGAAAAATCGGATATAAGGAGTTTATCCGAAAGTATTTGTTGCAATAGTATATGTATAGATATATGTTGAAATTGGAAGTTACTGTGATTAAAATAAGCAAGGAATTATATAACTACAATATAAAAAGCAGAAGATTAGAAGCTTAATTCTCGATATTAGGGGATGATTCACTAAATAAGTTATTACTTATTCTAGAAATAGAATAACTGATAGCTCAGCTTTTGTTGATCCACGTAGCATAGAGAGATACATATAGCGCTACAAGATCTAGCTTGTTAAACATTGGTTTGCAGGGAAATACATGTTAATGGTTTTCGTTAAGCAGAAATGTTTATTAACCATTTGTGTATAGTTACTAACTGATAAAGTAAAATGATATTAATCATATATGCAGTTACTAACAGGAGATACATATATTGGGAAGCTAGTAATCCATGTGCTGATGGATGTTGTGGTTGTTTATAAAGCTTTGTTTATGATATGAGATTTGAAATTTTTTTGTATACGTAATAAATATATATAGGTTTTTATCCGGTTATTGATTATTATATTCTTCAAAGCAAAACACATACAATTAAAAGAATTTAGGAGAATTTCTAGGAAATATAAACGATTGATATTTATATCTCGTATAAGTTTCTTAATTGAATATATATCTCGACAAAGTGAAGGCCTGGAAGTGGTGAGGTTCATCAACCCAATATATGATTGTATTTACAGCCCAGAGCCGACTTTACTAAGGCTCTTTAATAAGCGAGTTTATTTCTCCAACTTGATTTAAAGATCCAGAAAGACTACATACTGCGCAATGTATGTTTCTTATTGCCTTTTTTAGGATATTTTGAGGACTGAAGAATCTCCCACTACAAGCTTAAGGAGTAGATCTTGATTTCCTATTGACATTCTGTGTATCGTGTGGGTATAGATACACCAGTACCTTGCAGCTGTTGTTTTTTTTTATTTGTTGGTTTGTTTCACTATAGTGCCGATTGTACACCTTCCACTGCAAGCTCAAGTACCATCTGTTTGTAACAGCAATGGATGCATTAATAGGTTCACAGCATTGTTACAATACAAAAGTTTAAGATTAAAGAGCAGAGTTGCCTGGAAGCACGAAATGCATATCCAGTAACATGGAATTACAGAAAACCGCAGGATCGCGCACAAATTGGCCATTATGAAAAAACACCCGCATTAAACATGATGCAGCTTCATTGGTCTTTATACAGTATATAGATCTGCAAGTTCAAAGACACATGAAACAAAAGTTTAGCAATAAAAAGGACTAGATAAGAATGTACGACAGAAATAAATTCTACAAGGAAAACGGCATTATTGCAGATCTGGAAGTCCACTTTAGAAGTTTGGAATAAAGTAGGAACTGTATTTCTGCAATAGCTGGGAATATACTAGAGAATCCTGCACCAATATAGATTCCTCCATCCCCAAAACACACACAAGCCACCCATTGAGACCATAACGATGAACCGTTAAAGAATAATTCAAATCTACGTCATACCCACACGAGCTGACCTGTAAACATAATTTTAATACATCGACTCTGAGGCTCCTATTGCTTCTCTTTCTTGCTTTATTAAACATAGCAGCAAGTGGCAACTAGCAAGAACTTTGAAAATATGAAGCATTTATATTGAATAAAGAGAAAAACATACCAGTAATAACAGGTATATGGTATCTTCTAACACCCCTTCCACTCCTTTGGATCTGTCCTCTTTCCTGTTCAGTGCCCATCAAAACCAATCCACGTCCCTCCTACTTCCTCTTTCTTAGCTGCTCGGCGACTAGTTAAGTATATATATTATCTCTGCTGTGATATCCCGTTTTTGACTATTGATTTAGGGATATACATACATATATGTGTTTCTACTGTTCTTTATTTATATTTTGTTTAGGTTCTAGCGAGCGCCCGGCTTTAACCGCGGCGGTCGCATTTTTTCTCCAACTTTCCCTTTTAATCCCCCTGGTGACCGCGGTGTAACCCTGTCTGCCTGCCTCTCCGAGACGCTGCACGCGCTCGCTGGCTAGGTGGGCCCGATAGGTCTGCACATGCAGGGGAAATTCCGGACATTCTCCCGGCTTCATCCAGCGCCATGCCTTGTGGAAAGACCCCGCAACGTGCAGCCTCCCCGGCAGAGATCTCAGCACAGTCCTCCGATGAGAGTGGGTGAGCAATCCCAACCTCCCGTGCTTGTGCAGGCACAGATGGCTCCTTCCCAGCCTCCCACCTTAGACCCTTACATGCAGGCGTCCATTGACTCTGCTGTTTTTAAAGCGGTTTCAGTTTTATCTGCAGATTTTACCCGCTCATTAAAAGATATTATGGCAGAAAATCGCCACCTTGACAACCCCCCGCCACTGGCGGATTATGACATGGGCAATACACTCACCGCGGTGAGGCCCCCCCGTGCTCCCCCGGCCACCACGGGGAAACAGTCTGAAAAAAGCATGGCACATGACTGGAGGGGCTGGCATCCCCGCAACACTGCCGGGACACGTGCACCCATCCCCCATTACTGCACCCCGTAAACGGGCTCCTGCACACACAACATCAGCTCACTCCAAGAGATTTAAATTACCTTCTGTCTCCAACCCTGACACCGCTATTGTCCCTGCCCCGCTTCAGGACTCTATCCCTGATTCGGAGGAGGATGACACTAGCGATGTCATAGACGTTTATGCCTCGGATGAGGAGTTCACTGAAGACACTGTAGAGGTTGATACAGCAGCCCGCCCGGGCATTATCTATGACCCTTTGGGGAACCCCCTTTTCTGCCCAGAAGACCTGTCCCATCCACGGTCCGCAGATTGGTCCCCATTACCCCACGTTGAGAAGTGGGTTGATGCGCAGGTGCGAAAAGCCCTGGATAAAAATACACGAAACCGCATGAAAGCGGAATGCCCTCGCCCCAACACGAGTGGTAAAACGTGCTTAACTCCCGAAGTGGATAAGGCGTTCGTGGATTTTGTCACCCCTAAAGGCTGGACTCCCAGCAAGGGCATAGACCATGCCTTTAAGGTGTGCCAAGACAAACTACTGGACACTATGGGTCCTCTGATAAAGTTGCTGGATACAGCAGAGTGAGCCAAACTTTCCGGTGAACACCTGGACCCGATTCAGATAACTAACTGGACCCAACGGTCTAAGTTTTTTGGGTAATGCCAACACGGCCTTAGCTTCTGAAAGGCGTAAATGTATCTTACTTAAAATGGATCGCCAATTAGCTGGTGTGGCGGATAACGAATTGGGCGCTGCGGCCAATGGTGCTTTGTTTGGGAAAACTTTCCTGAGAGATATGAATGAGTATTCCGGGGCCTTCAATACCATGGAACGAGTGTCCAATTCACTTAAAGTGTTCTCCGGGGTTTTTCCACGGGCCGGTGGATATCGGGGCCGAGCTACCGGCCGTGCAAAACCCTTCGCTTCAGGTCCCGCAGGAGGCAATCCCTCCACTGCAACGGCTCCCGCGCCGTCCCCGTTCTTCCCTTCCCGATCATGGAGGGGCAGAGGATTCCGGGGTTCCAGAGGCGGTCATTCTTCCTCGACCTTCAGGCATGCAGGTACCTTTACACCTTATTCATCCGTCTACGACCAAAGTAGGAGGTCGTTTAAAATTGTTTCACACAGCATGGTGTCACATTACGTCGGACCCTTGGGTCCTCAATACTGTTCTAGGTTTTGTTCTGGAGTTCTCTTCTCCCCCGCTCCAACTGCAGATTCCTTTCCCTCTCCCCTTTTCAGGGGACGGTCAGACGCTGGTGGAGCGGGAGATTACAGAATTATACCAAAAAGGAGCCATAGAACGGGCACCGCGGGGACCCTCGGGCTTCCTGAGCAACCTGTTCTTGGTCCCCAAGAAGGGCGGAGGTGTTCGTCCAGTTATCAACCTCAAGGAGTTGAATGGGTCAGTGTTCTATCGTCATTTCCAGATGGAGGGCATGCACAAAGATAAATTGAGACCCCGCGATTGGTTGGCAAAAGTGGATCTCAAGGATGCGTACCTGACCATCCCTATTGCCAAGGAATCACGGGATTTCCTTCAGTTCCGTTGGGGTCCCGACCTATGGCGGTTCCGTTGCCTGCCGTTCGGCCTCTCTTCGGCTCCTTGGTGCTTTACAAAGATGCTGAAACCGGTCGTAGCATGGCTACGCGCCAAAGGGGTCCGTCTATATTTGGACGACGTGTTGCTGATGGCAGCCTCGGAGAATCAGCTACGCCTCCACGTATATTGGACGGTCAGTCTTTTCCAGTCTCTGGGATTTCTGGTGAATCAAGAAAAATCAATCCTCTCTCCATCTCAAACCCTGGAATTTCTGGGATTCGGGGTGAACAGTGTCATGATGTCGCTCACTGTCCCTCTACCCAAGTGCCGATCTATCTTACGCGAAGTTCGGTCCCTTTTGGAGGCTCACACCCCATCCTTACGAGACCTAGCTGGCGTGATCGGTCTTCTAGCGGCCACACGGCTAGCTGTCAAACCAGCCCCGTTACATTATCGGGCCCTCCAACGCCTGAAGGCCCTTTTTCTCAGGCGGGGTCTCCCCTATTTCGCTCCAATCTCTCTCTCGGGAGAGGCCAGACTGGACTTGGAATGGTGGATCGCTCACCTCCACTCCTGCAACGGCAGGCCTATCCTGGTGCCACCCCCGACGCTTACAATCGACTCAAGACGCTTGTGGGTCAGGCTGGGGTGCTTACTGCGACGGTTCCTCCACGGGAGGTCGCTGGTCTGTGCAGGAGCGTCAACTGCACATGAACGGTCTGGAGCTCTTGGCAAGACTTTTGCACTTCAGAGTTTCCTCAAAGATCGCGTTCATCGTTCAGTCCTCCTCCGGATGGACAATTTCCCAGCAGTTCGATATATCAACTCGCTGGGCGGCCCTCGCTCCCTCCTTCTGACAACAATGGCTTCCCGCCTCTGGGAGTGGTGTTTTCAGACCGGGATCGAGGTCCAAGCACAGTTCATTCCAGGAATCTCCAACCAATCCGCGGATTGGAACTCGAGACATACAGAGGACTCCGGGGATTGGCGTCTGAGCTCGGCAGCTTTCTCCGACGTGACATCCCTTTGGGGACCATTTCACGTGGATCTTTTTGCCAGCCGGCTCAACGCCCATCTTCCGATCTTCAGTTGGCGGCCAGACCCACTGGCAGAGGCAACGGACGCTTTCCTTCAGGATTGGTCCGGGGCTTGCCAGTACGCCTTCCCGCCATTTCAACTGATAGCTCGCACACTGCGTCAGGTCAGGACGCAACAGGCCCAGATTGTGATCATCACCCCCTTTTGGCAGAACCAACCTTGGTTCCCGGTACTATTGGATCTCCTCATGGATGTTCCGTTTTCTCCCGACTCTCCTGAGAGACGCCTCCGGGCAACCTCACCTTCTCCTGTCACCAGGATCCAGTCGGTTATTGGCCTCACTGGTTTCGGGACGCCCGGGGGAGCCGGAGAGATTTCGGACCGAACTACTGCACTCCTACGCCAGGCGTGGGCCCCAGGTACTCGATCCTGCTACAAGTCAGCTTGGCTCACCTGGCATCATTGGTGTCTGTCAAGGGATCAAGATCCCTTCCAGGCCCCTTTGAGCTTTGTTTTGGATTTCCTTACGGAGATCTTCGATCAAGGCAAAGCTTATCGCACACTTAATGTGTATAGATCAGCTTTATCAGCTTACCACGTTGGTTTTCAGGGGACACCTTTGGGCAAACATCCGTTGGTGTGTCGTCTGCTTAAGGGTATCAGATCTGACAGTCCTCCGTTGCCTAGATATACGACAACTTGGGACGTGCATATCCTCCTTGATTTTTTGGAACAATGGCCCTCTAACAAGGATTTAACCCTACGTCAGCTTTCGGCTAAATTATTGGCCCTTCTTTGCATGATTTCTTGCAAACGGGTGGCTGATGTCAGGGCGTTAGACTTCAAAGCTCGTTCTTTCATACCAGAAGGCGTGCGCTTTGACATCTCCCACCGTACTAAAACGTCCATTTCATCTGCCTTTTACCCGGCCTTCCCATCGTGCCCGGCTTTATGCCCGGTCCTTTGTCTTCAGGAATACGAATCTCGTACTGCCGCCCTCCGGGGCACGGAGGTTTCACCTCTCTTTATTTCATTCAAAACTCCCTTCGCTTCGGTAGGTACAACTACGCTCGTGCGCTGGCTTCGCTGGCTCTTAGTATTAGCGGGTGTAGATACCTCAGTTTTTGGAGCTCATTCGGTTCGTAGCGCTGTTGCTTCTTCCGCTGTGTCGGCAGGTTGTCGGTTGGAGGATTTATTGCGATCAGCTGACTGGTCCAGAGAGTCCACCTTCCGTTCATTTTATTTCAAACCTGTTGTTCATTGGTCATCCGCAGTTGTGGGTTAGCTTTGAACAAGCAATAGGAGCCTCAGAGTCGATGTATTAAAATGATAGAATTTAGCCAAGTATGACGATAAGTTAGAATTTTAATCTCTCCCGCCGCTATTGTGGTTTTGGTTATTTCCTGGGTCTGCGGATCCAATATCTTCCACTCTCATGTTTTTTCTTTCCTCAGCCTCATAACGGATTTCCTGGTTCCCGGTGGATTGCCCTTTGGGTTCCCTATATACCTACACTGATCACCTCGTACAGCAAAGAAAGAAGAAGTAGGAGGGACGTGGATTGGTTTTGATGGGCACTGAACAGGAAAGAGGACAGATCCAAAGGAGTGGAAGGGGTGTTAGAAGATACCATATACCTGTTATTACTGTTATGTTTTTCTCTTTATTCAATATAAATGCTTCATATTTTCAAAGTTCTTGCTAGTTGCCACTTGCTGCTATGTTAAAAAAAGCAAGAAAGAGAAGCAATACTCGCCTCAGAGTCTTATTATTAAAAATTCGAACTTATCGTCATACTTAGCTAAATTCTATAATTAAGGGCTTCATGAAAAAGTTAGCTACAGAAAGAAAACAAAGGTGCTTACTTTTTACACATTGTGCAGAGCTTCTTTGGAGCTGGTTTATGTGAAAATGATGACAAGCAAGTAGTGGAACAAAACAGATGTGTAGACCCTTTCCGTTGATATGCAGTCTGCCCTTTCTGGAGAGGCTTCTTGCAGTTTGCACAGGTGACCTTAACAGCTTTTGCAGGCGGCGGTTGTTGCTGCTGTAGCTGTGATGGAGACTGAATAACCTGTTTCGGAAGAGAGGCCACCGGTGATGAGGAATCCACTACTGGTGGTTTCTGGTTTCTTGGAAAAGAAGCTGATTGGGATAACCAGGAATCTACAGGGAGAAAAAAATAATTATATATATATATATTAATGCAAAGGAACAGGCTGCTATGCATATCAAGCCAGTTAAAAAAAAAAAAAAAGCAAAGACGAAAGTTTTATAAACTTATTGTGTATGTATTTCCTACATATTTATTTTCTGTATTAATCTGTATATTTGTGTTGTTTTTTTAATATCTTGCATTGTATTTCTGTAACGACTGTAACAATTCAATGTTCTTGAACCGAGGACATACTTGAAAACAAGAGAAAAATCTATGTATCCTTCCTGGTAAAATACTTTATAAACTTTAGAAAGCAGAAGCAAATTCTATGAGCCAGGAAAAAAAAATATATATATCTACCGTGCTCTTGGTATACGATCAGCCAGGTGAAAAAGAACCAAAATTAAAATTTGTAGCTGAAATTAAAGTGTTCCAGTTCTGTCTAAGGTGCACTATGTCTGTGCTATCCCACCAAGGGTTGATTTAGGCTGCGAGCACACTCAGTGCGTCCGTGTGACCGCACTTCCCAGCGTCCGTTGCAGGTTTGTGACTGATCGACGGGGAGGGTCACACGGGGTAGCGCGTGCACCAATTACGCATGCTACCACCGAACGTTAAAAGCCCTCCCCGTCAAAAAAGCTAGACAGTCGCAGCCAGGGCTACAATGCTTGATCCTCCATAGGAGAATCAGCTTTGTATTGCTGAGTGCACTAACGGGTTGCCACACGGGCGTCAGAGTGGAAGGAACGTCCACTCTCACGGACGTTCCTTCCGCTCTGAAAGTTGCTTGTGTGCCCGCAGCCTAAGTCTTACAGATCAATGCATGATCTTGTCCCTTGATAAGATATTGCAGTTTGTACTCTGATCCAGTGATGGGTGCCGCCACGTTCCACCCTCTTTAGGCTGCGGTCACGAGCTCACCGATTGTGGTTACATTGTATTAGGGATGCACCGATACTAGTATCGGTATCGATACTGCCGTTTGCACGAGTACTTGGTACTCTTGCAAATGGCCCGATACCTCCCCCCGATACCGGAAGCCAGCGCTGGGCCTTGCTGGCCGCTTGCATTAAATGCATTTCGCCAGCATTCCCCTCCGGCGGGCCGCAATACTTACCCACCTGTGGGTCCGGTCGCAGGGCTGTGACGCTGCTCCAGCCGAGATCTTGCGGGAGCCTCCCGCGACATCAACTGGAGGCAGAGTCAAAGCCTCCACGGCCCGGTGGCCACGTCACAGCCCTGCGACCGGCATCCGTGTAGCAGACATTCTGTCCGAGCGCTCTTCCTCCGTCAGTGAAGGAGAAAGAGCGCTCAGAGCCAGGCAATGATCATATGAGCTGGGGGCAATCTTGTATATATCCCCCCTGAGATATATATATATATATATGTCAGCTGGGGGCATTTTTATATGAGGTCTGTTCTTATTGGAAAGTGGTCACATGACATAAAATATCGGTACTCGGTATCGGTGAGTACTTTTAAAAAGTATCGGTACTCGGTCTTAAAAAAGTGGTATCGGTGCATCCCTACATTGTATCAATTATGACGGACATTGAGTGGAAAAAAAAAAGGTTCTATAGTATCAGTTTTGACGAACGTTGAGAAAAATAATTAAAAAGGCTGTATATGCAGACGTTCCTTCCACTCTGACGCTCGTCTGGCCACCTCGCTGAGCAGTTAGTGCACTCAGCGCTGCAAGGCTCGGGTATCCTATGGAGGATCGCGCTTTGCAGCCCCACTGACGGAGGCTTTCAGCACGTCTAATGTAGCACGCGCAATAGCGTGTGGCCGGCCCCGTTGAAGCGTCACAACATTGCAACGGGCGTCAGAGGGCACGTCAGTACGGGTGCACCTAGGGATGCACCAATATATTTTTATTATTAAGACCGAGTACCGATACATTTCTTTAAAGTCATGTGACGCTTTCCAATAAATAATTTCAGATTTTACTGAAAGCCTGTCCTTTTTATGATAATATTGCAATGTATGGCTAGACACCCCATTTACCCACTGCGGTCTGGTGGGTATACATGTATCTGATGCCTGTGCTGTATATTCTACAAATAATATACATCACAGGCATCAGATACATGTATACCCAACAGAGAGAGAGAGAGTGTGAGTGTGTGTGTCTAAATCTGAGTTTGCTGGGGGCCGTCACACAGCAATCCACGATGGGCCCTCAGTGGTGACGTCTGCATGCTGAATTTTCAGTTGACAGTCAAACAAGGGGGGAGTGTTGCTTTTAGGACAGAAAAACTTTAAAAAATCTGAGTGATTCTCTAATTACAGGTGACTCGAAAAATTAGAATATCGTGCAAAAGTGGATTTATTTCAGTAATGCAACTTGGTTCAAGCTGTGATTTGTCATAATTGTGATGATTATGGTTACAGCTCATGAAAACCCCAAATCCACAATCTCAGAAAATTTGAATATTACATGCAATCAATAAAACAAGGATTGTACATAGAACAATATGGGACCTCTGAAACGTAATAGCATGCATATGTACGCAATACTTGGTTTGGGCCCCTTTTGCAGCAATTACTGCCTCAATGCGGCAATGTGGCATGGAAGCTATCAGCCTGTGGCACTGCTGAGGTGTTATAGAAGACCGGGATGCTTCAATAGCGGCCTTCAGCTCTTCTGCATTGTTTGGTCGCATGTCGCTCATCTTTCTCTTGGCAATGCCAGGTCAGGCGAGTTTGCTGGCCAAATCAAGCACAGTAATCCCACAGCCATTGAACCAGGTTTTGGTGCTTTTGGCAGTGTGGGCAGGTGCCAAGTCCTGCTGGAAAATGAAGTCCGCATCCCCATAAAGCTCGTCTGCAGAAGGAAGCCTGAAGTGCTCCAAAATCTCCTGGTAGACGGCTGTGTTGACCCTGGACTTAATGAAGCACAGTGGACAAACACCAGCAGATGACATGGCTCCCCAAATCAACACAAACTGGAAACTTCACAATGGACTTCAAGCATCTTGCAGTGTGTGCCTCTCCATTCTTCCTCCATACTCTGGGTCCTTGGTTTCCAAATGAGATGCAAAAGTTGCTCTCATCAGAAAAGAAGACTTTGGACCACTGAGCAACAGACCAGGTCGGTTTTTCTTTAGCCCAGGTAAGAGGGTTCTGATGTTGTTTGTTGTTCAGGAGCGGCTTGACAAGAGGAATACGACATTTGAAGCCCATGTCCAGGATCCGTCTGTGTGTGGTGGCTCCTGATGCACTGACTCCAGCCTCAGTCCACTCTTTGTGAAAGTCCCCAACACTTTTGAATGGCCTTTTCCTGACAATCCTCTCCAGGCTGCGGTCATTCCTGCTGCTTGTGCACCTTTTTCTTCCACACTTTTCCCTTCCACATAACTTTCTATTAATGTGCTTTGATACAGCACTTTGGTAACGGCCAACTTCTTTTGCAATTACCTTTTGAAGCTTTCCCTCCTTATGAAGGGCGTCAATGATGGTTTTTTGCACAAATGTCAGGTCCGCAGTCTTTCCCATGATTGTGATTCCTACTGAACCAGACTGAGAGACCATTTAAAGGCTCAGGAACCCGTTGCAGGTGTTATGGCTTAATTAGCGGATTATTGTGAAAAGGTGCAATATTCTAGGCTCAAAGTGTACCACTCTATTCTAATTTTCTGAGGTTGCGGATTTGGGGTTTTCATGAGCTGTAAGCCATAATCATCACAATTATAACAAATCACGGCTTGAACTATCTTGCTTTGCATGTAATGAGTCTCTCATTAGTTTCACTTTTTAAGCTGCATTACTGAAATAAACTAACTTTTGCACGATATTCTAATTCTTCGAGTTTCACCTGTATGTGTGTCAGCAAGTAGGGATGCACCAATACAGATACTAGTATCGGTGCCGATACTGGGATCTGCACGAGTACTTGGTACTCGAGCAGATGCCCCCGATACCGGAAGCCAACGCGGAGCTGCCTTACCAGCCGGTGTTTATGGGGCAGCCGTTCCCTCCAAGCGCTCTTCCTCCTTAAAATGTCCGCCGGCAAAAGGGTTGTAGCCTGGCGGCTCGCCTGGGCTCCAGCAGCCGCAATCTCGGAGTTCACGAGATCATGTGAACTCTTTGATCTCGCGAGACAGCGGCTTGTGCGTGGTTCCCAACGAGCTGCAACCCTTTGCCGGCGGACACTCAGAGGAAGAACGCTCGGAGGAGCCTGGCAGAGTGGGAAGAGACCGCTGGGGGAAATATACACTATATTGCCAAAAGTAGTCGCTCACCTGCCTTGACCCGCATATGAACTTAAGTGACATCCCATTCCTAATCCAACGGGTTCAATATGACGTCGGTCCACCCTTTGCAGCTATAACAGCTTCAACTCTTCTAGGAAGGCTTGTCCACAAGGTTTAGGAGTGTGTTTATGGGAATTTTTGACCATTCTTCCAGAAGCACATTTGTGAGGTCACACACTGATGTTGGACGAGAAGGCCTGGCTCTCAGTCTCCGCTCTAATTCGTCCCAAAGGTGTTCTATCGGGTTGAGGTCAGGACTCTGTGCAGGCCAGTCAGGTTCATCCACACCAGACTGTCATCCATGTCTTTATGGACCTTGCTTTGTGCACTGGTGTACAGTCATGTTGGAAGAGGAAGGGGCCAGCTCCAAACTGTTCCCACAAAGTTGGGAGCATGGAATTGTCTTCGTATGCAGAAGCATTCAGAGTTCCTTTCACTGGAAACTAAGGGGCCAAGCCCAGCTTCTAAAAAACAACCCCACACCATAATCCCCCCTCCAAACTTCACAATTGCAACAATGCAGGCAGACAAGTACCATTCTCCTGGCAACCGCCAAACCCAGACTCCATCAGATTGCCAGATGGAGAAGCACAATTCGTCACTCCAGAGAACACGTCTCCACTGCTCTAGAGTCCAGTGGCGGCATGCTTTACACCACTGCATCCGACGCTTTGCATTGTACTTGGTGATGTATGGCTTGGATGCAGCTGCTCGGCCATGGAAATCCATTCCATGAAGCTCTCTGCACACTGTTCTTGAGCTAATCTGAAGGCCACATGAAGTTTGGAGGTCTGCAGCAATTGACTCTGCAGAAAGTTGGCGACCTCGTCGCACTATGCGCCTCAGCATCCGCTGACCCCGCTCCGTCAGTTTACGTGACCTAAAACTTCGTGGCTGAGTTGCTGTCGTTCCCAAACACTTCCACGTTCTTATAATACAGCTGACAGTTGACTGGAATATTTAGTAGAGCGGAAATTTCACGACTGGATTTGTTGCACAGGTGGCATCCTATCACAGCTCCACGCTGGAATTCACTGAGCTCCTGAGAGCGACCCATTCTTTCACAAATGTTTGTAAAAACAGTCTGCATGCCTAGGTGCTTGATTTTATATACCTGTGGCCATGGAAGGGATTGGAACACCTGATTCTGATTATTTGGATGGGTGAGCGAATACTTTTGGCAATATAGTGTATATATGTATGAGCTGGGGCAATTTATTTATTTATGAGGTCTGTTCATATTGAAAAGTGGTCACATGACATTAAAAGTATCGGTACTCTGTCTTAAAGAGGTATCGGTGCATCCCTATCAGCAAGTAAATCCCAACACATAAAAAGGGAGCGATTCCCTGTCAAATAAGCTTAAACCTATTCTTGGGAATGAGCGGCACTTAAATTTCTGCACGCGCACCATTCCCTTGTCTATATAATTCATCCTTATCGGTTTAAAAATATAGGTTATAAAAATAAAAAACACACACCATGCGGCTACAAACAGTTTAGTCAAATCCTCATGGCTTGCACAATCCTAGAATAAGCACTGCAGAAGAAAATCCCAAGTCCACATTCCATCAGACTCTACCCAGCGAAGTCTGAAGACCCAGGACACCCCTTTAACGACAATGAGCGGAAAAAAAATAATTCCCCCAGCCTCAGTGCTGACCTGCAACCAACTGGACTTTGGTGATTTTATCATGCGGATTTTGCCGCGACGTCGCAGCAAAATCAACGCAACGTCGTGCTATGTAGCTTCTCCAATGCATTTCAATGGAGCTGTTCACATCTTGCCGCGCGATGTCGTATATCGCTGGTACATGACCCTTTTTTTTTTTTCGATTTGCAATGGTGGTGCTTTGAAGAAAAAAAAAAAACCACGACATTATCGCTCTATGTCGCGAATATGAAAATCGCGCAATTTTAAAATCGCACAGTGTGAACGGGGCCTTAGACTAGAAATGCAAGCCGGATTAGTAAGTGTGAAGGAGCCTGGGCTCCACGAGGAACAGGTGCAGAACAAGTGAAGCAGCCGTCACCTCCATCGAACACTTGTCAACCAGGAGAATGGTGCTATAAAACCAGACCAGCTGGTTGTTTCGGTTTTACATCTGTTTGTAAAAAGACCAGTTGATTGGGCTAGCAGCAATGTTGCTGCTGGCCAAAAAGTAGCCTTTTTACAGATAGCCATTCCTACAAATCAACATTATGGAAGAACATGAACTGATAAAAGCCATGAAACCAAAATGTTCCTAACACATTTTTATACTTCCATGCCAAGTCTCCTGTAGCAACACTTGTTGCAGGAAACTTAACATTAGAAGGTCTCCTTTTGTCATTTGTGTCAGTGTGTCAAGCATGTGTGCATAATATAAAAGGTGGGAAAACTGATGCGAGAGGATTCAACACCGTTAAGGCTGGTGTCAAACGAACATGTAGACATGCCTCCCGACATCCGTCGCAGCGTTACGGCTGGCCACACGCTATTGCGCGCGCTACAGTGACTATTCAGCAAGCCTCCTCGAAGTGCTATGACGCTTGTTTGATGGGAGGATCGAGCCTTGCAGCGCTGAGTGAGGCAGCCAGACGGGCGTCAGAGTGGAAGGAACGTCCACTCCCGCGGACGTTCCTTCTGCTCTTAAAAACGCTCATCTGACAGCAGCCTAAAGCATCCTATTAGAACTTGCCATCTTCCTGGACATGTATTGTAGGTGGGGGGGGGGGCCACCACACATGAACAGGGTAATGTTTGTAAAATAAGGGCATTTTCACACTGTTTACAAATAATATTTTTCTTTGCACTTTCACACACAAAATAGCATTCATTAAGGATACACCGATACCACTTTAAGGACCGAGTACAAGTACCGATACTTTTTAAAAGTACTCCCTGATAAAGTACTAGGGATGCACCGATACCACTTTTTTTAAGACCAAGTACCGATACTTTGGTTCAAGTACTCACCGATACCGAGTACTGATACTTTTATTTTATGTCATGTGACCGCTTTCCAATAAGAACAGACCTCATATAAAGCCCCCAGGTCTCATAGATTTGCCACCCAGCTCATGGATACGCCCCCCAGCTCATGGATATTGCCCCCCAGCTCACCTGGCACTCTCCGCTCATACTTACCTTCCTTTAGCGACGCCGGGAAAGTCTTTGCGCACGCGCTCCTTGGAAGGTCCCCAGCTGCGACCACGTGGGACCATGTGATCGCGGCTGGGGTCCTTCCAACGAGCGCACGCGCGGAAACTTTCCCGACGTTGCTAAAGGAAGGCAAGTATAAACAAAGTTAGGAGAGTAGCTGCAGGGCCTGTCCGAATGCTCTATCGGCATTCGGACAGGCCCTGCAGCTGCTCTCCTCACTTTGTTTATACTTACCTTCCTTTAGCGACGCCGGGAAAGTCTTCGCGCGCGCGTGCTCCTTGGACGGTCCCCAGCCACGACCACGTGGGACCATGTGATCGCGGCTGGGGTCCTTCCAAAGAGCGCATGAGTGGAAACTTTCCCGGCGTTGCTAAAGGAAGGTAAGTATAAACAAAGTGAGGAGAGCAGCTGCAGGGCCTGTCCGAATGCCGATAGAGCATTCGGACAGTCGCCCCAGCCCCTATCGGCATTCGGACAGGCCCTGCAGCTGCTCTCCTCACTTTGTTTATACTTACCTTCCTTTAGCAACGCCGGAAAGTTTCCACTCATGCGCTCTTTGGAAGGACCCAGCCGCGATCACATGGTCCCACGTGGTCGTGGCTGGGGACCGTCCAAGGAGCACGCGCGCGCGAAGACTTTCCCGCGTCGCTAAAGGAAGGTAAGTATAAACAAAGTGAGGAGAGCAGCTGCAGGGCCTGTCCGAATGCCGATAGAGCATTCGGACAGTCGCCCCAGCCCCTAGGATGCCGGCATGCCGGCTTCCGGTATCGGAAAAAAATATCGGGGGTACTGCACGAGTACCAAGTACTCCTGCAGTACCCGGTATCGGCACCGATACTAGTATCGGTATAACCCTATAAAAGTACCGATACTTTTAATGTCATGCGACGCTTTCCAATAAATAATTTAGGATGTTGCTGAAAGCCTCCAGTTTATGTTAATATTGAACTATAACATAGGTATAACCACTCAGACCTCATACATGTATACTTGCAGACCTCAGACCAGATATACCCACTCAGACACACATATACAGACCCCCAGACCAGATTCATGTACAATTGTACACAGTCCCCAGAAAAAGAGACATACCCACAGGCAGATGCTGGATGTATTACAATCATTTGGCCAGCATTCCCCCTCCGGCTGGCTGCGTAACCGAGCAGCTGCAGGGCAGTGACATGCTCCCGCGAGATCTCGGCTGGAGGCAGTAGCACAGCCTCCACAGCCGCTCGGTAACGCGGCCAGCCACAGGGGGAACGCTGGCAAAATGCTTTTAATGCATTCGGCCAGCTTCCCCAGCCCTGCGGATACCGGCAAGCCGGCCCAGCGCTGGCTTACGGTATCGGGGAGAGGCAGCGGTGCATTTGCATGAGTACCAAGTACTCGTACAAATGGCAGTATCGGCACCGATACTGGTATCAGTGCATCCCTAGCATTCATGAAGTGAATGTCGTATGAATTTTGCATATCTCTCCAGGAAAAGTTAACCTCCAAGGCAGTCTAATTTTTTCCGAATTTTGTGTCTAAAAAGCGTCTCAATTTTTTTTGAAAGAAAACGTGTTGTTTTATATAGTAAGCCTGTAATAATTAGGAATAACTCCCTGAAATACGTGCAAACAAGAGTCTAGTAAACACACGGAGTCCGATAAAGTTTGAAACATAAGAATTTATTATCCCAAAAATAATTATCCAAAATAATGCAAATAAATTATATTCAATAATATAAAATCAAACCAAAAACACTGAACTCTTTCAGAAAACAAGGGTGCAATATTAGTCACTGCATATTGCCTTCGCAAATATCCTTGGTATAGTATATTATTTCAATTATGTACACTCTTATTTATACAGCAACATTCATAATGCATACAGTGTATCAATAATTATAAGATCTTCAAACCATATATACAGTACATTTCAGTCTTCGAATGTGTATGTCGGACTGTTTCTGATCCTTTAGTGCCACCTAGTAGCCGTTCATGAGAAAGTCATGCTGCTGGGGATCTTCCATTGGAATATTTTTTTTTTTTTTACAGTTTGCTGCCTGGTCCCGCCCCCCCTGCATCATGTGACTCGCAGGGAGCGTTACCAGGAAGCAAGTCGCCGCGATCACTCTGCGGTGGACAGCGAGGGAGTACAGGATGAGGCGAGTATGCAGCCCGAGTGCGGCTCGGGGTTACCGTTCGCGGTAGCGAAATTTAACCCCGAGTCACTCGGGAATATGCCAGGGAGGTTAATAATTTGTGTTATCCCTTTCACTGCTGAACCATTTCACGTTTGTGTGCTGAGCTCATTTTTACTGCTTTTGCTCGTCATTTACGTTTTATTTATGACCCAGACATATTATAGATCGTTCTTTCCGGCAGATTAAGAAGATATCATTTTTAGATGTATTTATCATGTCCTGCCTGTATATTATAACAAAAAACGCAATAAAATTAGAATTTTTAATCATCTACAGCGTGTAAAAAAAATTTATTTTTTTTTTTTCACATTTTATCATACGAGTTTTTGCATCAATATTTTCTATGGGTGCGCTTATTCAAAAAAATGTGAAATTGGGACAGTTCCTTTTTTGGGGGGGAATTACGTGATTTTTAGCAAACGCACCCCATTAGAAAAAAATCATTAGTGCAGCATCATTGTTCACATTATAATTGAAATGTGAACAACATTGCTGCATTAATGAAAAACACACAAAAGAAAAAAGATTTTTTTTTATTTTATTTACTTTAAACATGGTCATGTTTCATATCATTTGAAAGGCCATACTCAGACCTTTCGAATGAAACCAAACCTGACCACCCTAGCTGCCACCGTTTGGGAGATGGGGGTTCCTTCAAACCCCCCCATCTCCAAGCAGGGGATTTCCTTAGTGTATTTCCTGTGGCTGAGGGGGGACCCAGAGGTGGAGCCGTCATCCAAGATGGCGGCCCCCACCGGATCTAGGCCGCGATCTGGCGCCAGATCGCAGTCCGGCATTTAAGGGGTTAAAGCCAGGCACCGCTTTGAAGGGCAGACACTGCCCTTCAAAGCGGTGCCTGGCTTTTGGTTGTAGACCCTCCTGATCAGGAGAGGGATCCGAACGGATCGCCCCTCCCTTCAGGCGATCTCCCTGCTTTTCCCGCCTGGAAATGGCATTACGGCGGGAGGGTCTATAAAAGCAGCATCTGACTTCAAGGAAGTCAGATCGCCACGGGACCCGGACCAGAGAGGTGAGTTTCTCTCTGGGCCCCCCGCCGAGCAGAAGACGTGGTGAGAACGTCCTCTGCATACAATGGGGGTCAATGAGGACGTTCCACACACGTCCTCCACAGGGAAGGGGTTAAATTGC
The DNA here is from genome assembly GCA_009667805.1 of Leptobrachium leishanense. Lineage (NCBI taxonomy): Eukaryota > Metazoa > Chordata > Amphibia > Anura > Megophryidae > Leptobrachium > Leptobrachium leishanense. The sequence goes on from CM019064.1 coordinate 415,561,477, forward strand.
ATATATGGAATTTTTTTCTATTTATTTTACTGTAGTGTGGTTAATTGGGGGCAGTTCAATTGGCATTATCAAGGTGGAGGGCAGGGAGCTCTGAACAACCTCCCCACAATATCTGTGTACCCACAGAATCCATACAGCTGCCAAAGAAACGACGCCTTGAGCATCAGCAGCTGTATGATGCCAACTCTCCCCCATTAAGATCATGGGGCCAGCATCACATTAAGTGCAAGTTTGGTGTATGCACTGCAGCTTGCTTTTTCCCAGCCTGAAACACCCATCTACTGCCGACATGCAGTCAATGTGCTTTAAATCATGGCAAAGGAACGGTTGGGAAGGTAATTTTTTCCCTAGCAACTGGAATACCAGGACTCCAAACACATCCTTTATTAATTTATCAACTTAACCCCATAGTGACCCGACGGTTTTAGGTTTCTGCACTGTTTGTGTTTAGGTCTAATTGTCCTCTTGCTCGTTTATGCAACCCACATATACATACATACATACATACATACAAATAAAAAAAATTGCAACACACCAAACCTAGTCATGTTTGGTATCATTGGGAAGGCCATGATCAGGCCTTTCCAATGATTCGACACATGACCCTCTGACACCGATCGAGAGCTACAGGGATGCAAATGATCCCCCATAACTCCACTTGGCAGCTAGGGGTTAACTGGCATTGACTTCTTTGCACATATCGTGACGGCGTCAGTGGGTGGGTGGGGTGACCTGGAGCTTGGCTGACAACCAAGATGTCAGCCACTTCAGGGTGCAAATTGTGATCCGGCACCTAACGGATTAAAGAGATGCACTGCTGAACAGGGCAGACTATGCCCTATTCAGCAGTGCCACTCTTTTTTTTCTAACAGGTCTATTCAAAGAAAGGTGAAACTCAGGAGAATCACTGGAGAAGTAAAAATTCTAGGTCAAAATGGTCAAAGTGTATTAACAAATGGTACTGGTTTTTTTACTTCAAAGTAATTGCATGGAAAAATGAAAAATAAAAGTAAGGCTCGGATCTCGTTTACTTTTTTTGCATTTTTCCCATGATGCAACATTTACCAAAAGCTTTGCGGCTCTTTATTTAATTTACATTATTTAACACATAAGGCAGCAGAAGGTCTATTGTTCTCCAGTGTGAAATAAGAGAGGGCAGCTGAATGAGATGACAGGGAACTTAAAAGACTTCTAATCTACCCCCGGTGATGTCCTTTGCATAGATACTACACAATACAATGCTGTGAGTCGGTTTTCATGACAACAGAACCATACACTCCATTCTATGCTCAATGCTACACAGCGAGTAACACGTGGTGGAAAGATACTGGGGTGGTCAATTTACTACAGAAAAATCACACAATGGATGCAGCCAGAGACACAGTAAAATATTTTGCTAAACAGGAGAAAAACAAAGTACATGTAAAATATCAGCAACATAAACCCGAGGACATTTTTTTCCTTGGTAGTGTCACTTTAAGACCGGTTTGTGCTAACCACTGTACAGTGCCACAGAATATGATGGCGCTTTATCAATAACTGTAAACAGAGCTTGCACTACTTACCAGGATTAGGATGAGTCGCGGATTCTCCGTTTTGAAAAATATCTCCACTCACAATCCTTCCTGGGTTGTATGGACCCATGCTGGGCTTTGACTGCGTAGCAGCTGTAGAAGGATATGTTTGCATGTGAGCGCCAAAATTGTTGGAATGCAAACCATTCTGGACATCGCCTAGACCTGGGTTTTGCAGTGAAGTTACGTGAGTGATCATTAGATTCATGTCACGCCCCTCGGCATTTTGTAGATGGCTGTCATTCACAGAATTTATGCCAGATTCTAGAGTAGTGACGTTAGCGATTTGTATTTCAGAGTCTGGCTCAGTAGTAATACCAGTACTGTTAGCCCCAGCACTTGCTTTACTTCTTGAGAAGCTTGAGGGAAAATCCACGATGATGGGCCTGCTGGTGTCCACGAGTCTGTCACTGAAGCTGGAAGAATGTTTTTCCTGTACAATGCACGGTTCGAGATCTTCCTCATCATCAATGATGATGGTCTCGCTTATTATTGTCCCTTTGGCAGAATCCGACTCCTTGCTGGAAGAATGCGATTTGGGGTCTGCCCTGTGAATGTCCTTTTTTGATGGAGTAAATCCTCCTACCCTTCTTGGCCCCGTTTGTGGTGTACTTTGAGACACCTGTACAGGCTCCACAAAAACCACATCGTCGTCGTCGTCATCGTCAACAGGAGTGCTTTGAAAGGCAGAGGACGTTTGCCCTCCAAAAGTATTTCCTATGTTTGTTAACCCAGTAGCCATGTTTTTAGGCTGAAAACGTGAATTTTTATGTATGTGATCCAATCGCCCTGCAGTACTAATGTCCATTCCAGGGAACCTAATAAAGAGAAATAGAAAAACATTAGATATATTTATTAGAATAAAGCTACATTAAAAACACGAAAAAGCAAGCTAAAGCGTGGAGGCAAAGTCACAGTTTCTGACAAATCTTATTTTCTCTTGGTTTTAATTTAGGATTGTTCGTATAAGGCTTCAGAAAGTTTGATTAAAGCTTTAAGAATGCTTTCTACATATTCAAATGTATGTAATATGAAAATTCATGCACACAAAAGGTCTGTTGAAATATCCGAGTATGAGAGCAGAGGGTTTTCCTTCAGACTTTTTGCACAGAGTAACAATAGATTTCTCATTTATGTTTCATATACAGGTTGACAGTCACATTTATACAATAACTTTACGTTTCCCCGTCACATGAGGTCAGGTTTTTGAGTTTTCTGCTTTTTGGTTAATGAATGCTCAGGAAATTTTTCAGAACATTGTAGATTTCCCCATCCCTCACAGAAGGAGCTGGGAAGCCCCGTCCTGCTCTCCACGATGAACAAACATGTTACTGAATATTAAAAGATGAATATCAGACATGTGAAATTAATTAAGTCTCGTGTGATTTCACGCATTAACACATCCTGCCGATAAAAAACATTACTCCGGCTTTTCCTTATCCTATACCAGGAGTAAGCAAGCGTGGCTCCTTGATGTTCTGGGAACTACATTTCCCATGTGGCTCAGTCAGTCTAACGGGTGACTGAGCATCATGGGAGATATAGTTCCCAAAACAACAGGGAGCCAAGGTTGCTGACCCCTGTCCTATACAGAACTGTTCAGACAGAGCTTTGAATAGAGCGTGAAAGAAAAAAAAATTATATATATATATATAATTAGGCCGGGTGCACACAAGCGCACCTAGTGCACCCGCACTTACCGGCGCAGCCATGTGACGCGGCCGGTCACACGCTTGTGCACGCTGAGTGCGGGCGTAGCATGCGTCCGCCTAGGAGATCCTCCCAGTCGATGCGCGTCAACGGGGCTGCAAAGCACGATCCTCCATAGAATGATCGCACTTTGCAGCGCTGAGGTGGGGCCGGCGTGCGTCGAGTGGAAGGAACGTCCAATTTCACGGACGTTCCTTCCACTCTGAAGTGCGCTCATGTGCACCCGGCCTAAGTGTAGATGTCAAGTTCATGTTTCCTGTGAGGGGGGGGGGTCACCTCAGGAAATGGATGTGGCGCTAGAGACTACTTACATTCTGTAAATTATGGGGGTCACCATGTTCCTCCTACCTGGGTGACACACTATGAGGATCATCACATTGTGCTTCGCGATTGGCCCTCATTCAGTAGTGATTTTGGAGCCTGGTTCAGTAAATACTCAATTGGTGTACAAGGAGTGTGCTGATGGCCGTCTCTTAGGTTGCAGCTGTCACTGAGACGGCATACCACCTGAAACAAGCTCAAAACTTAGATAAGGAACTAGTCAAAATTTCCCAATATAGGTGTAAGAAAAGAGAAAACAACTCAAATCTAGGAGGTAGGGATTCCCTAATCAAATGTACCCAACATGTGCACTTTGGGGGCACCTCCAGTACTGTGACACATCAAGCCAGTCACTTTAAACGCATGTGAGGATAGGAGTCTGTCAGAGGCGATTTCTTCGCTAGAATACTGTGTCACTCGAACTGCAAAGCAATAGATCACTGTAAACTAGACACAGATTTCCATTAAAAGCATTGAAGTACTCAAAATAAATTACACTAGCAGATCAAACGTCAACAAGGCAGAGCAGAGCGCAGGAGAAGATGGACTTTGACCTGTGATTGCCAGATGTGAAAGTCGCTGGCACGTACAGCTCTCATGATCGATTATGCACTGGGGAATCACAGAGCTCATTTTCTGTGCTCATAATGTTTAAAAACACGATTTGAAGTCATGTTTTATTATAGGACCCAGACTAATACAGCTTTTTTCCCAGTGGACTCAGGAGATTTAAAATATATTATGTGTACACGTCATGTCCCATCACAATGCTAAAACAAAAAAAATTTATTTATGCATGTAAAATTCATTTTATCAATCAAACCTTGTAAAAAAAAAAAAAAAAAAAGAGAGAGAGAGATATGGGAACCTGTTACTGCATTGTTCTGAGAAAATACGCAATTTTATCAGAAACTGAAAAACTCAAATTTTGTATTCTTACGCATTGCAAGTTCCACAGCACCTGCGCAGAATGATTGATCGGAGCCGCGTACATCCGTGCCATCGGCTGCCTCTGAAACCAATCGTTACCGATTGATATTATTCAACCATATCAGGTGTACCACTACAAAAAACACAGCATGTGAGCCGTTCAATGACAAGATGTCATCCCTTGCAGAAAAAATAAATGATTTCCATTACAGTCTAGAGAAGATACTTAATCAGGGAGGCAAATCTGAAAAGGAAAAAAGATGAACTGGTTTCAAATGGAGCTTGCGATACTTGCAAAACGCCTGCTTTAGGCTAGGGTCAGACGAACGCAGTGCGAGCGTGCATTGAGCCGCACTTTAATACGGCTGTAGTAGCAGCAAATGACGTCCAATATATGAAGTACGCAACGCAAAGTGGCAAACGAACGCATTTTTTCGAGAACGTGTAACCGCTAGTACTGACGCACAGAGTGCGCTGCGTCCGTATAGCGGCGTGTGTTCGTGATTAGGAGGCGTCAGACGCTGCACATGTCGGGCCTACATAACGTCCATTTGTTTTTTATAGCTCTGTAAAAAATACGCCCATCGTATGACCGCTATCGTGTCTTCCATGAAAAGATGCGTTCGGACGCATCAACGCACTTTTTGACGGTAGATGTGAAAAATGCGTTCGTCTGACCCTAGCCTAAACAGCAGAGGGGTTGAACGGAGCTGGGATTTGACAAAGTGGATTTAGAACAATTTTTTTGCAAAGTCATTTGGCGTCTCCTACTAAAAACATAAAAAAAAAAAAGGGAGATTCCTTCTGTGATCTAGGAACCAAGAATTGTCCTTGTTAAATGTACGGCTTCTAAGCAACTCTATATGGGAATGCAGGCCTGGCTCCTAAATCTGATGGAATCTGGTCAAGACATGGTCCAAAAGTATCTACTTTCTCTATTCTGGAGTGAACTTCCTCAAAGCCAATGATAACAGATCAGCTACTCTGCTCAATCCTGAGAGTCTCAGCCAATCAAATTGCTTGGCTTTGTTCAGTGGGTGCCAACATATCCCATAAACACCTGTGCCCGGAAGTGGTTAGTGCTGCCAACACAGATAAAAGGACCTGCAGCCTGCCAGGCTACCTCCCTTCACTAAAGGATGTCAGAGATGGTGAAGACCTGTACATCGCGTCCACCCTCTGTCGTGCATATAGCAAAATTAGGAGAAAACAAACATTTTTGTGTTTGCAATGAGGGCAGAGTGACAGGGCTCCTCATCAAGCCATAAACTGCTGTATGCATACACGGAAGGTCTAAAGAGCACAACTCTGTACAAGGTCGGGTATAAATAGGAAAGCAAGCAGGTTTTTTTAATTGCATGTTAACTGCAGCCGATAAAAGTTGGGGACTTTTTAGCCATATCAATTTACTTCAGTTGCCACCCCAACTTTACTTCTAGTTGGGGAGGTTGCAGGGTATATAAAGCTGTATATTCACCACTGCACACTAGGGCTGTGCAATTAATCGCAATCGAATCGCGATTTCCGCCCTTGCGATTTCTAAATCGCATAAGGCTGCGATTTTCGGCTGTAACTTCCGGCGGCGTCTTGGTGCTTTGGGCGCTCGCAGGGGGAACCACGTGACGAGCCGCGTTCTCGCGGCTCATCACATGGTTCCCCCAGGCGAGCGCCCAAGCTCCATGTGCCGGCGGAAGTTAACAGGGAGCCGAACACGTGGCGCACAGAACACAGCGGCGCACAGAGGTGAGCTGCGGATATCCATGAGCTGGATCAGTATCCATGTGCTGGGGCAGTATCCATGAGCTGGGGCAGTATCCAATTATCCATGAGCTGGGGCAGTAATCCATGTTCTGGGGGCAGTATCCATGAGCTGGGGCAGTATCCATGTGCTGGGGCAGTATATCCATGTGCTGGGGCAGTATATCCATGTGCTGGGGCAGTAATATATATTACTGATGAATCCTGCTGAAAGTCCACGGATAGTGGACTGAAACGTCGATCCCTTTGTCTACAATAAATTCAAGAAACTCTGTGAAAAAGACCGTGAGTGCCGTCCATACTTCGTGTATACTTTATCAGAGCCGGATGGGCACCGGGCTAGGGGTTCTTCCAGTTCATGAGTGCAGGATAGATATATATATATATATAGTTTTATTGCTGTGGATTCTGTGATACGCTCATACACACCGCACATTGCTGTGAGTTTTATTACTGTGGTCACGGAGGAGCAATGTTATATCCTTTTTTTAAATTTTTCTTTTCTGATCTGTAGGTGCGTTATAATTAATAGATTTAAAAAATTTGATTAAATCGAACAGAAAATTTGTAATCAGTACTACCCTACTATGTAGCATGTTTGAAAAAGCAAAAACAATTATCGCAATCGCAATATTCATTCAAAAAAAATCGCAATATGATTATTTTGTCAATATTGCACAGCCCTACTGCACACAACTGCCCCCAAAAGGGATGACACGAGTCACTTCAGCCATCAGAACGTGAAGCGCACGAAGCTGCGCTGTGCCTGGGGGAAGCAAAGGTCCTATGTGTGTTGCTGCTATATACCCCCACCACGTAGAAAACATACTACCGTATTTTTCGCTCCATAAGACGCACCTGACCATAAGACGCACCTAGTTTTTAGAGGAGGAAAACAGGAAAATAAATATTCTGAAATCAAATAGTGTAATAATGGATATACTGCCCCCAGCTCATGGATACTGTGCCCCCCAGCTCGCTCATGGATACTGTGCCCCCCAGCTCCCTCATGGATACTGTGCCCCCCAGCTCCCTCATGGATACTGTGCCCCCAGCTCCCTCATGGATACTGTGCCACCCAGCTCCCTCATGGATACTGTGCCACCCAGCTCCCTCATGGATACTGTGCCCCCCAGCTCCCTCATGGATACTGTGCCCCCCAGCTCCCTCATGGATACTGTGCCCCCAGCTCCCTCATGGATACTGTGCCCCCAGCTCCCTCATGGATACTGTGCCCCCCAGCTCCCTCATGGATACTGTGCCCCCCAGCTCCCTCATGGATACTGTGCCCCCCAGCTCCCTCATGGATACTGTGCCCCAGCTCCCTCATGGATACTGTGCCCCAGCTCCCTCATGGATACTGTGCCCCAGCTCCCTCATGGATACTGTGCCCCAGCTCCCTCATGGATACTGTGCCCCAGCTCCCTCATGGATATGCCTCCGCTCACCTGTCGCCGCCGCGTTAGGCTCCCTCTGAGCGTGCGTCCGGAAGCTTGGGCACTCGCCTGGGGGAGCCACGCGACCGCGAGATCGCTGTCACATGGCTCCCCCAGGCGAGTGCCCAAGCTTCCTGCCGCCGGACGCACGCTCAGAGGGAGCCTAACGCGGCGGCGACAGGTGAGCTGACTCCTATCCCTCCAGTGGGTGCGCATTCACTCCATAAGACGCACCCACTTTTCCCCACACTTTTTGGGGGGAGAAAGTGCGTCTTATGGAGCGAAAAATACAGTATACTGTGTGAAACTAAACACAATTTTAGTTGAACTGTCACTACCAAGTGTTTTTCCAAAAAAAAGAAACCAGTGTGTTTTTTGTAAAATAATTTTAAATTAAAAATACTATTACTATGACTATTACGGTAAATAAACTATATGGCCAGTAGGTGGCGCCATCTACTGCCAAATTGAGTTACAGAGGTTTCAACTGCTGGTCTGTTTTTTTCCCTGCATCAGCTGCTGAAAGCCCGATATTTCAGAGCTTTGAGCAGCTGATTTTACAGTTTTAGCTCTTTGGGCATTATGCCCACAGGGTTAAAACTTTGGGGGCACCTTCTGCAGCCCAAAAGCAAACGATAATTGTTTGCAGCAAAGTGATTTCATCTGCTTTTGGGCTGCTGATCGACAGATATTGGGCACCAGATGGTGCCCTTGAAGCCCAAGATATGTTCTTGAAGCCCAAGATATGTTCTTGAAGCCAGGACATACATTAAGATTTCTCAAGTATCCTTCCTGGTAAAATACTTTGCAAATAAATATCTCAATCTCAGTAGTGATGGGGTTAAAAGTGTTGTGCATGGCTTCTTGGGTAACCGAAGAGCTGGATATTAGGTTGAGCTTGTAAGCAACCTTCTAGACAAGTATCATGGCTCAGGCTACAACATGTCCCTCAAAATGCACTTTCTCCTCTCACCGGCAGTAATTGCAGTTCCTCTATGTTTTTACCGGTTTTGTTGGTTTTATTTTGCATAGTTCAGGATTTAATGAAAATAACTTTCATTTACATCGTAGTTGTATAATATACTGTTGAAATTTGCTTTTCTCTATAACATACACTATATTGCCAAAAGTATTCGCTCACTCCAAATCAGGAGCTGGCAGGGGAGCGAATACTTTTGGCAATATGGTGCATGTAGAGGAATATGTTGTGTATGTATGAAACTAGAGCAAAAAAAAAGCAGATTCTATTTTTCAACCCACAGTTAGAAACATAGAAAAATGTCGGCAGATAAGAACCTTTCGGCCCATCTAGTCTGCCCAATTACATGGATACTTCACCTGGATTTATCTTTTGTTTAGGATAGCCTTATGCCTATCCCATGCTTGCTTAAATTCAATTACTGTTTTGGCCTCTACCACTTCTACTGGAAGGCTGTTCCATGTATCCACCACCCTCTCAGTAAAATAATGCTTCCTGATGTTACTTTTAAACCTTTGCCCCTCTAATCTAAGACTATGTCCTCTTGTTTTGCTACTTTGTTTCCTTTTAAATATACTCCCTCCCTCTACCTTGTGAATTCCCTTTACGTATTTAAATGTTTCTATCATATCTCCTCTGTCTCGTCTTTTTTTCCAAGCTGTACATGTTAAGATCATTAAGCCTTTCCTGGTAACTTTTCTCCTTCAAGCCGTACACCATTTTAGTAGCCCTTCTCTGAACTCTAAGATGTCTATATCCTTCTGGAGATACGGTCTCCAGTACTGCACACAGTACTCCAAGTGAGGTCTCACCAGTGCTCTGTACAGTGGCATGAGCACTTCCCTTTTCCTACTGCTAATACCTCTCCCTACACAACCAAGCATTCTGCCAGCATTTCCTGCTGCTCTATTACATTGACTACTTAAACCCTTAGATCCTCTGAAATAATAACCCCTAAATCCCTTTCCTCAGATGTTGAGGTTAGGACTGTATCAAATATTCTATATTCAGCCCTTGGGTTTTTACGTCCCAGGTGCATTATCTTGCACTTATCCACATTAAAACTCAATTGCCACAGCTCCGACCATTTTTTTAGTTTACCTAAATAATTTGTCATTTGGCTGATCCCTCCAGGAACGTCAACCCTGTTGCAAATCACAGTTAGTAAAGTTTAACTACTTTCATTATGGAAACAAAGTTTATTTTTATTGAGTATCGTAATTGAACAAGCTGGCTCACTGCAGTCACGAATCGTCAGGTCCCATAGAATGATACAGATTTAGTGCCAACTTGGGGCTCCTAAGGCATGGGCCAACAGCTAAGTTATCAGCCTGCTGTGGGAGGACTTCCACCTGCTTATTGATGATATGGCACGAGTGTGAAGACAATTGAAATTGGGCTTCTCTCCAATCTGGCAGGAAATTCCTTATACAAGAGATGCAGGGGGCTTTTGGTTACAATGTATTTCTGGTACCAATATCCTACAGCAGGGGTCTGCAACCTTGGCCCTCCAGATGTTTTGGAACTATGCTTACCATGAGGCTCCAAGACCCTAAAGAGTAGCTGAACATCATGGCAGATGCAGTTCCAAAACATCTGGAGGGCCAAGGTTACCAACTCCTTATGCACAGGGTCATATGAGGGATCATTGCAAAAGCCAGTGCCTAAACATGGCCATAGCGTTTGTAAAAATAAAAGCTTAAATATTTTTATTATATTGATTAAATTAAATGGACATTGTGCGAGGTTTACAAATTTTATTAAACGCATTCTGTTAATGGCATAATGTCAGATTTTGTGTTTGTTTTTCACAACTTTAAATCTACGGAATAGCGACAACAGAAAGGCTGCAGATAACGTTTTTTCAGGGCCGATACAGATTATCGGTCTATCCCTACTACCAATTACATATAGGCAGGCGCACACACACATACATTGAAACCTACAGGATTTCCTGCAGATAGGACGCCACTATATTTGCAAGGTGTTTTTGTTGCATTAAAAGCACAAGACGGGCACCACACACAAAAAACATCACCCTTGTCGGGTTTTGTTTTTAAAACAAAGAAATAAAATTGGGCCTTCCACAGATTGTACACCTTTAAAAGGTGTACATGGGGGGGGGTTCCTAGGAGGCATCTGACGGTTATTGGTAGGGATGCACTGACACCACCATTTGGACGAGTACTTTGTACTCTTGCAAATGCCCCCGATACATGGAAGCCAGCACCGGGCTGGCTTGCCGGTATCCAAGGGGCAGCTGTCCAAACACATTAAAAGAATTTGGCCAGCGTACTCCTCCGGCGGTACTGAGCGGCTGCCAGGCTGTGATGTGGCCTCCAACCGTGATCTCACAGGAGCCATGAATGCACATCACAGCCCGGTGGCCGCTCCGATTGCAGCCAGCCGGAGGGGAATGCTGGACGAATGCTTTCGGACAGCTCCCCCGACGTATATCTGAGGGAATATACACGTATCAGAGTGGATATAGATATACATCTCTGAGGCACTCTGGGTCTTCCAAAAATTTATTTAAATGTCTGACGTTTCAGGCCCTAGAGGCCTTTATCAAGGAGAAAAATACAGATATACACAGAGTAAAATATATGATAATGCAAATTACAACTACCAATCCAGTCCCCTCGTCCACCACATGCCAGTCCGAAGCATCCTGGAAGTGCCGGGAGGTCGTGTGATGTCATCAGGATGCGGCGCAGAGTCACGCTGCCATGACGACACATAATGCTTGAACGGGCTGCGTCACAGCCTGATGACGTCAGCACACCGGACCTCCCGGCACTTCCAGGATGCTTCGGGCTGGCACGTGGTGGAAAAGGGGACGGGATTGGTAGGTGTATTTTGCATTCTATATAGGCTTTTACTCTGTATATCTGTATTTTTGTTCTTGATAAAGGCCTCTAGGAGTCGAAACGCCAGACTTTTAACGATTTAAATAAACATTTGGAAGACCCTGAGCGCCTCCCCCTACCTATGTTGATTATTCATACTCTGGGAGATTGCACAAGGGCAAAATACTTATGAGCCAAATTGACGCTCACCGGCTTTTAGAAACAAATGACGTGTGTGCGTATAAATATACATACATACATACATACACACACACTCAGAATACGTGCATTTTCTGATTGATAAAGCTATAGATATATATGCACATACACAAGGTCCGAGTGGGTATGCATATATATCTGAGATGAAGGGTGGTGTGTGGGGTCAGGGCGTGTGCAGGCAGTGGGTAAATGGGGTGTCTGGCCATACATTTCAATATTAACTTATATTGGACAGGCTTTAAGCAAAATCCGAATTTAGTGAAAAGTGTCACATGACATTAAAAGTATCGGTACTCTGTATCGGTGAGTACGTGAGGGGGGAAAAAAGTATCGGTACTTGTACTCTGTCTTGGAAAAACACTAATTATATATATAATATACTAGTGCAACGGTGCATCCCTAGTTGTTGGACAAAAAAATATATTTTTTTTACCAGCTACAAAACCATATATTTAAAATAAAATCAAGTTAGGCTAAAAATTAATGCATATTTCCAGTTTACATTAACATGTTCCTTGTCCAACTTCAAAACATGAAACTGGCCACCAATTTCCTGAAAGTCTCAAACACTAGCAGGGTTATTCAAAGAACTCCGAATTGTGGCCGAAAGGTAACCGAACAGTGAAATTCAGCGTACGTTACCTTTCCTGGCCATTCGGCTATCCAGAGAGCAGGCAGCTCGTCTGTGAATGTTGGTGAATTGCCTGCACATACGGTGCCTGTTCGGGGGCAGTGAAATCCCCAGAGAAACAATGCTTCGTCTATTCAGAGAACAAAAAACAGCCGTGAAACGTTGCTGAAATGCCCTGTTCGGTGGTTTCATGCGACAGGTTTATTCAATGTTTAAAAATATTCCCGTTTTAATTCAAAATCTAATAAACCGTTGATTATAATATTCTGCAGTAAAAAGTCTATTTCTAAATTTAAGGATCTTTTAGGCATTTTTCATGATTTTTTTGCCAAAATTTCTCTTTTTTTTTTTAAATTGTTCTTTTTTCTGTAACTGACCTTTTTATTATCATTCATTGGATCTTATATGTAAATTTCAGACATTTTCGTTCTGTAGTTTCTTTGCAAACAGCGTTTCACTTTTCAAACATTCAAGCGTACTGTTTTTTTTTTCCCCTCACTCCATTCGTCTGAGGTATTGGGTTTTTCCGGCGGCTGCTCTGCGCTGTGATCGGCTCCTGCTCGGGTTTCTCCGGCGTGGTTAATCCAGATATTTTTGCAAGGGTTCGGTGAGCGTTCGCAGGTTTTGCATTGAGTGTTCGTCAAGTTTTCGGCGGCTTTTCCCTGCACGACGGCCCTGTGGTGCTTGCTGAATACACCGCAGGATCGCCGAAATGGGATCACCAAATCGCACCGAATTGAAGAGAAAGAAACGTCACAGAACGTGCAGTGACTTTGATTCTCTTTGAATAACCCTGTATGAATAGAAGCTTTTATTTTTACAAATCAATGTCATGTCTAGACTCTGGCCTTTGCAATGATACCTCATATAAACTTGTAGATAAGGGGTCTGCAAACATGGCCCTCCAGATGTTTTTGAACTACATCTCCCATGATGTTCATCGACTCATTAGGTACTTAAGGCCTTATGGGAAATCTAGTTCCAAAACCTTTGGAGAGGCACGGCTGCTGACCCCTGCTATAGGACATATGGTACCAGAAATACGGTGGCCCAAAAGACTTCTACATCTCTGTATAGGGAATTCCTTCCCAGACTGGAGGGAAGCCCTGTTTCAGTTATCACACTCATGCGTAAAGCCGGAGACAAACTGACCGCAATGCGAAGTGGTTGCTTTGCGCCGCGCTCAGCGACATGGACCAACGCCGACTGAGTGTGCAGAGAAGATAGGCCTGTATTTACCAAGTGCATATCGCTTCGTGTTCAGTGCATCTCCGGCTTTATAACAACGGGCAGGAGAAGTCTTTCAGTGAGGGATAAAACAAGAAACAGAATGTATGCAGCAAGGGCGCCTCCTAGTGGTCCGTTAGTAGTATCAATGTACAAAATAGCAAAGTGCAAAATGCCTTGTGCAATCAGTTACAAGTATTTCTAAAGCACCACCAAGTTCCGTAGCACTGTACTATGGGAGAGACAGAATAACATATATATATATATATATATATATACACACACACACACAGAACAGTTGGAGAGAGGAGCCTGCTCAAGAGCTTACAATTTTAGAGGAGAGGGGTACCCACTTCTTGTTCGGTTACAGTGAGGGCTGGCATCCAAGATGACAGCCTGCTGTGGGAGAAGCCCCGAATAAGCAGTGATCCTCCTCGGCCAATGATTGGCAAAACTCACATTTATATTTTTTGAGAAAGTATTTTACCAGGAAGGATACATTGAGATTTCTCTCGTTTTCAAGTATGTCCTGGGTGGCGAGTATGTACCGTTAGGGGTCTTGCCCAAGGACACTTAGTGGAGAGGTGCTCTTGCCAGGATTCAAACCTGTGTCTCCATGGTCATAGAGCAGTGATGTTACCTCTACTCCACCCAGCCAGTATCCTATTAAAGGCCGACACCAATTATCAGTAATATGCCGAATATCGGCTACCGAGGAGAAAATAATAAAATAAATAAATATAAAAAAATAAAAAAAAGGCTGCTGTTACGACGAGGGGCTCCTTGTACCCTGGTTGGGAACCCCCATTATTAGCGCTCCCTAGATTAAGCCCGTTTCTGGGGGTTGGTTAAACTAATACAAACAAGTCTAGGAACATGTTTAAATGAAATCTATTATATATAGCATGGCAATTCCCAAATGCTCTATGACGTCTTTGCCATAATCACCCGTAGTTTGCAGGCACAAGGCTGGCATCTGCTCCTCTCCAAAGGGCATAAAGTGCATATGTAGTGCGGGCAATACTGTGCCAGCCAGTTTGGGACATTTGGGATTGAAGTCATTTAAAAAAGGTGGAAGCTTTCGTTACAATCACCATTGCTGCAACAGCAAACGTTGGTGTTTCACAAGGAAAAAAACAAACATCCAAAACAGCAGGAGAAAAGTCCCTGTGAAGCTTCTGTCATCGTTTGCTGAATGATCCCCAAGCTACAGCCTTTACACCTGTAAATTACAACCAATACCCTATTGATTACCTGTATTTTATAATAAAACATCAACATTATAGTTGTACGACATATACGAAATCAGGAGTCTGCACAGGGACCTGACTGGTGCGAACTCCCGACATGGGTAAAGGTCACAAACCAGGGCTAAGCAATCTTCGCCCTCTCCATGTTTTTAAACTGCATCTATCCGTATCGTTGCTGCCCATAATGCACAGGGAGTTAAGGGACATGGCACCCCTTTTTGGAAGGAATTTTGCTGTTCTTTCAAACAAGTGTCTCTGTGACCCAGAACACATCCTCTATATAGGGGAAATATTGCATGACGCCTTAATTTAATGAGGGTTTGCACACCTTTTAAAAGGAATAGTACCACATAACTACTCTTCAGGGGTTATTCACAAAGCAAACATTTCAGTAGAATTTTTGGCGCTTTACACTTCAGTGATTCCCTGTCACCAACCCGTCGGTGAATTCACTATTCACCTCAGCGCACTGAAGATTGCCAAACTGCAGCAAAAAAACACGTAACTAATGGGTATTAAATAAAAAAGGTCAGTTACAAAATTAAAATCTTTAAAAAAAAAAAAGTTTTGAATTTTGATTTCCAAACAGATGTTCTAAAAGTATAAAGACGTTTTTCTGAAAAGAATAAACGTTTAGTTTTTTTAAATAACTTTTTTTTTTATGTTGAAATGAGGTTTGTAGGATTAAACCTGTCGAACTGAATCACCGAAAATCAGGGCATTTCCCTGACAATTCGGTGGCAAGTTTGTCGCTTGGTGAATAGCCCCTTTAGGCTAGGGTCAGACAAACGCATTTTTCACGTTGCCCGTGAAAAAGTGCGTTCGAACGAACGTACGTATTTTTTCCCGTAATACGCGATAGCGGTCATACGATGCGCCGTTTCGTCCGTGATTTTGTACGGATCATCAATAAAACACTTTGTGTCTGGACGTTATGTTAGCCGGACATTAGCAGCGTCTGACGTCTCCTAATCACACACGCCGCTATGCAGCCGCAGCGCACTCTGTACGTCAGTAGTAGCGGTTTGACGTTCTCGAAAAAATGCGTTCGTTGGCCACTTGCATTGCACGGACGAACTTTCGTGCGGCCGTTCGTCGTATGTTCCCCGGCATTGGACGTCATTTGCTGCTAGCACGGCCGTGATTTCGTGCGGCTAAACGCACGTGAAAAATGAGTTCGTCTGACCCTAGCCTTAGATTGTAAGCTCTCAAGCAGGGTCCTACTGTTCTGTGTGTTTAACTTGCATGTATGTTTGTTATTCTGTCTCACCCACTGTACAGCGCTACGGAACTTGTTAGCCCTTTACAAATACTTGTGCGTTACAAATAAATACACATTATAAAAACACATGCTGCTAGTTTTTTCTTTGATTGCACGTAAAAAGGAAAGCGTTTTTTATATCCCTACCATTTTGTTGATTTTTCCCATGAGGCAACATCTACCAAAGGCTTTTCTTTACTTCTGTGGTTTATCTAATCTACAGTATTTAGTTAAAGAGGCGGAGGAGGGAATATTTAGATAAGCCATCAGGAGGCTATTGTTAATCAGGCTACCCGAGATAAGAACTGGCAGTTTAAGGAGCTAAAACAGGAATTTTAAAAAGATTTCCAATCTGCCCCCTTCCCCCAGTGATGTCCTTTGAATACATCCCACACAACACAATGATGGTAGTCAGATAGACATATGGTCATTGCTACAGTGAGGAGCAAGTGATGTAAAGATATGGGGGGGGGGGTTTACAAAAGATCACACGTAGTAAAATATTTTAACATAAAAAGAAAGTACATGCAAGATATCACCAACATAAAATAAGGAAGTTTCATTTTTTTGCTGGTATTGACCCTTTAACCTAGGTATTTATAGCTGCGGCGGACATTTATCACCGTTTCTTAAGTGTAGTAGTAATCACTAGTGGTCCATGGAGATGGAAATTTCTGACCAAAACCGAAAATTCGGGATCCATTAGGCCAAAAAACGATAATCAGACATTAGAACCTGGGTCTGGAGGCCGAACCGGGGACTCACCTGATCTCGAAGGCCGGCCGAGCCAGCATGCTTGGCCAGGCCTCCAGGCCCAGGTTTGCATGGCTGATTGATTGAAACTACATCCTCCCTGAGCTCCAGCGGTGACAGTTCTCCGGCTGTCGCAGGCTGCTCAGCTGGCCTCCAGGCTCAGACGAGCCCCTGGCTCGGCTGGGCCTCCTGCGACAGCCAGAGGACTGTCACCTCAGGAGTTCAGGGCTGAAGTAGGAGGATGTAGGCGAGTATGTTGCCTACACATAATCACCTGCATCGGCCCCGAGTCCTCCAGCATCCAGTGTCTGTCGCCGGGATGACGTCACGAAAGCCTTTGACCCAGGGTCAAAAGGTTTCCGTGACGTCATACCAGCGACCAACGGACACTGGATGCAGGAGGACTCGGGCCGATGTAGGAGAGTATGTGCAACGCTCTCCACACCCCCCCCCCCCCAACAAAATCCGTCACCTGGGCCTGGAGGTCCGCCCGAGCCCCCTGCTCGGCCAGCCTTCAGACTCAGACGAGACCCCAGCTTGGCCTCCAGGCCGAGCCGGGGACTCGCTTGAGCCTGAAGGCCGGCCGAGCAGCATACTCGGCCGTCCTCCAAGCTCAGGCAAGCCCCAGGCTCGACTGGGCCTCTAGGCCCAGGCCAAGCCAGTGGCCAGCGTGAGCTTGGAAGACGGCCGAGTAGGCAGCAGAAAACAGTTGGCAAAGGAGATGAAAAACAGATCTGTAAGTTAATATTTTTCAAATTTGGCAAGACACCTAACGGTACATACTCGCCACCCAGGACATACTTGAAAACGAGAGAAATCTCAAAGTATCCTTCCTGGTAAAAATCCTTTCTCCAAAAAAAAAAATAAAAAAAAATTGTGTTTATCAATTTTGTTGTTCGTACTTCATATCTTGAACATAAGAACTTTTATTACTTAAGAAAGGTGAGACAAATTTGGGGATTTTCTTCACAAAAGACTTCGCAAAAGAAACCTGATAAGGTAGTAAGAATTCAGATTAATTTTCTGTTACGATAAAAATTAATCTCAAAACACTTTCAGGGAGAAGCGTCCGTTATCAATACAATTAGACTCAAAATTAAAACCATGTGCCATTTATTAAAGTATGATCCCATTGAGATCCCAAGATTATATTTTGCAGAAAGCTTTAAAAAATTATATAATACTTTTATAATTTTTTTAAAATAACTTTTTAAAATTGTTGTAACTTAGTTTTGAAATAAGTCTGTCATGCGGCATATCATATTAAGGCCCATGAGGTTCTGAATAGCTTGGTATTTTTAGTTTTGAAATATCTCAATTCTGGGCTGAGCTTTAAAGTTTTTTGTGTAGTCCAGAAAGGCCAAAATGTATTTTTTTAAATTTCAAAACACTCATAACTCAAACGGGATGAAAAAAGAAATTTAGATTACATAAGGAAATCTTATGAAAATTGGAAGCCATAAGGGTAAAAAAAAAAAAAAAAAATCATTAAAAATTGGATCACTTGACATGGAATAGCCCTTTGGCCAATTCCAGTAGATCAAGTACAGTGAAAGTACAGCAAAATCTCAGTTTTGAGAACCTCCACTGTAGTTATCCTTGTAGATTTCATTGTTGTTTGCCGATTTTGGCCCCGTGTACGAGGTCACTGGTGTGTCAGTCGAGGTTTTCTGGCATAGCTCCACCCTTTTTAATTGGGATTTAATAGAAACAGCCAAAATATATTCCCTGCTGTTTCAAACAATAACATGGAACAACACTAAATGCAGACTATCCACATTTTACAGGAGAGCAACGGTGATTCTATGGTTAAGCAGGGCTCATCATTACATACACAGGTTTTACATCGTAACTTTACACATAAATTTTCTCTTTTTGCCCATGTCGACATACTTTCAGTATTTTATTAGTTGCTCGAACTGAAGATACTGAGTAGGGTAGGAGGGTCTGCTGGAACAACCCATTATTTGTGTATGTACAAGGGGAAAAAAGGTTACAATTGGTGACTAAAACACAAAATGGCGGAACGCATGCACAAAAACAAACAAAAATGGCTAAAGTCCAATACTTCAATGAATTTAAACAATAACATATCAAACCCTAGAAATTTTTGGAAAATCATAAGTAACATACAATCACCACCCGTCCACTCCCAACCGGCTGCTGTCAAAGTAAACAACCAAACCGTACAACACCCCCTAGATGTAGCAAATTCCTTATAATAATTATTTTGTTGGATGCACCACCACCCTGATTGCTAAGCTAGGAAATGACATGCAATCAGAAAGGCCGCATGCAGGTCAGGCCCCTCCAACTGTGCAAAGACCCTGTAACGCAGAGAAATTCCTTTGTTAGACCAGAGCCGGTCAGTGCCATTACTAAACTTCTCTGCAACCAAAAAATGAAATACCAGTCTGGACCTGATCAAATCCCAGCAATGCTGCTGAAAATCAGTGCGCTGGCAATTGTTTAACCTGTTGCATCTATAATCAATGAATCACTGGGGACTGTATACATATCCAAACTCTGGAAGACTGCGAGAGTGGTACCTATCCATAAAAGTGGAGACAATACTTTGGTATCAAACTACCGTCCAATATCACTGCTCCCTGTAATGTCAAAAATTCTGGAAAAATGTATTTACGCCCAATTACGTGATTATTAGCAGTATCGGAACTACTTAACCCCAGATCAATCCAGCTTTCATTCAACTACAACTGCTCTTTTAAAGGTTTGTACTGATATCTAGGCTGGCATGAAACAAGGAAACCTAACTGGAGCCATCTTCCTTGATTTTGCCAAGGCCTTTGACACAGTAGACCATGGCATCTTATTAAAAAAACTTAAAAACTCCGGTATTGGTGATCACACGCTAACCTGGTTTCAATCATATGTATCTGATCGGTCGCAATAGGTGTCCATTTCTGACAGCTCCTCCCTCCCCGTCACATGTGGCGTACCCCAAGGCTCAATACTCTGACATTCACGATATTCAAAAATGATCTGCCCAACGTCTGCAAAGCCTCAACTGTACACATGCACGCAGACGACACTAATCTATACCAGCAAACCAGATCTCCTGCAGCTGGAGTCCGTGCTGTAAGAACAATTCAGGAGGTAGAAACGTAGATTGCAGATAAAGTTTTTCTAAATACTGACAAATCTGTTACAATGCTCTTTAGTACAGCACCTAAACTACACAAATTGCAAAATCCTATCTATGTTTCAGAACAAGAACAGAAGACACGCTGACCAGTGTCACTTCTCTTAAATATCTAGGTATGTGTTTAGACCCAAATCTATCCTTTGGCCCCACATCGAAAAACTCATCTAAACTTTACCCCAAACTAGGGGCCCTGTACAGAAACAAATCCTGCCTGAGCCCCGCGGTAAGAAAGCAGATTATACAGCAAATGCTTATGTCGTCTATTGAATACGAAAATGTAGTGTATGCAGCCGCCCCGCAAACGCACCTTCATAAAACTTACATTGTATAACTCATTCTGTCGCTTTGTGCTACAATGTAACTACATGACCCACCATTGTGACATGTTAAAAGAACTAAACTGGCTGTCGCTTGGAATCTAGATGCACTCTTCACCTTTCCAACCTGGTGTTTAAGAGCTTTTCTGGGAAGCTGCCACCCTAGCTGAATAGGATGATTGCCCCAGCAGCTCCCTCATCCTATAACCTCTGATCCAGGACCTGCACCTTACTTGCAATACCACAATACAAAAAGAAAGTGTCTCGATCCTCATTTTCCTACAGAGCACCGCAGTTATGGAATCACCTCCCAGACGCCATCAAATCTTCCCCCAGTCTAAAGTCCCTTAAGACTTCCCTATTAACATACCTCGATACAGAATGCACCTGTAACAATGACTTTCCTACATATTTCTTTTTCTGTTAATCTGTATATTTGTTTTGTGTTAACTTGCATTTTACTAATTTGTATTGCTGTAACATTTCAATGCTCTTGAACCCATGACATACTTGAAAACGAGAGAAATCTCAATGTATCCTTCCTGGCAAAATACTTTATAAATAAATATGGGCTGTGGGTGTGAAAATAGGTCAGCAAAGAAAAACATAGCACAAAAACCGGATTCTAAAAAGGTCTATTTCATGGAAAATGACTTGTCTGAGCGAGAATATGATCCAGTGCTCTGAGCAATCAAAAAGGCTGCGGAAAACACGCTGAATCTGCCCCTCTGCATTCCCAGTTAGAGCACTCCAAGCGGACACTGCAGGGATCCCTGAGCCCTCTCAAGGCCTTTGCTGCATCCAATCCCTCGCCTTGATGCCTGGCTTTCCCTCTCCCAATCATACGATATAAACAGAGCAGCACACACACAGGGGCAGCCACAAAAGATACAGAGACCAAACTCCCCGCACAGATACACAGGCAGCTGCCACAACGAGCGCACACTAAATGTGCACGGGAGCCTGCTTTTTAAACACGGGGGGGACGGGCCTTTATACCCCGGAGTGTGAATGGTGGCACGTTGCAGCTGCTCCTTCGGACAGGCAGGGATTACCGCCGCGGGACCACAACTCCCGCGATGCTTTGCCGGACGCGGCCAGGAAGCCGTGGGCCGCCGCGACGCGGCAGAGCATCCCGGGAAGTGTAGTTCCCAACCTTTTTTTTTTTAAACCTACACGACACAACCTGCCTCCACATACTCTGGGCTGGTTGAAAGTAATAGGGGTGGCGCTCCATCCACCTCCCCGACATTATGTAAATCCAGGGAAATTAACAGGAAAAGGCCTGGCTGAGCATGCTGGGACTTGTGATCCAAGCCCTGGGGAGCACGCGGGGGGGGGGGCCTGGCTGAGAGTGACTGCTGCGAGGATCCAAAGAGCAGCAGGAGCGCCAGCGATTAGCTAGGGCTGACTGCCTGGAGCGAGCCAGGCGCTCTCCCCTCCCCCACTGCCTCTAGTGAGGGGCGGGGCTTAGGGGGTAACTGAGCCGGGGGCAAGAGGCAGCTTTGTTGAATAGGGAGGGGGAAGGGGGCAAATGGGTTTGGATTACAATAGAAGGGGCAAATGGGCTGGGATTATAAAAGAGAGGGCTATTACCCCGGCCTAGGGGGCAGAAATTCCCCTCCCCCTCCACCCGGGCGACAAAGATGCCTCCCCAGGCCGCCATTAGCGAGGCAGAGAGACCTCACACACCGCCGGGCTGAGGCGCCCTCTGCTGGCGGGGGCAAGGATTACCTCAGGGGCGGCCTCAAAGGGTGAGCAAAAAGCCCCGGGCCCGGAGGAGAAAACATCTCCCTCAGTGACCCGGGGTATTTAGGAAATGCCCCCGCTAGGGGGCAGGGCTCAGTCAATCCGCGGCTCCCCCCCCCCTCAGGGCCGCCGCCAGCTGTTTTTACCTCACGCGGGGGCAGTGAGTGAGCCGTACCGACCTGCAGCAGGGTCCCGAGCGAAAGGGCCTGGGCCGCCGATCCTCACCCCAGCAGTCTCAACTGTGCAGTCCGGTCCCGGAGCCGAGAGGGGGGGGGAGTAGGAGGAGCCAGCCTGGCCTGTGGCAAAGGGGTTGGAGAGAGAAGGCGAAAGGATGGGGGCTACGGGGAGCCCCGCCTCCTCCAACCCTGTCGCCGCCTCTGCCATTGGTTACACGGCGGCAGCTCTCGCAGGCTGATTGGCTAGCGAACAGGTCAATCAGCGGTTCCGTGTTTTTTTCCTCATTCTTTCCCGCCCTCCGTGCTTGTCAGGGTTGCTGCGCAGTGCTGCTGACAGTGTGCGCGAGCGAGGCCCCGCCCATGCGTTGCATTCAATGGGAGAAAGGGGAGGAGGGCAGAGTGTGTGTGGGGGAAGGGAGCTGTGAGCTGCCTGCGTTTGCCTGGCGCTGTACATCCGAGGCAGCAGTCTCCACCCATTGCTGCTCTCTCTCTCTGCACAGCGGAGAGGAGGGAGCGAATGGGGGAAGCGGTTCACGAGGGACGCTAGCAGCGCTGTGCCTGTGGGAAGGCGAGCTATGGCGCCACAGGCCCCGCCCCCTCATGCTGTGCAGCCACTACACCCGCTCTGCCACCTCGCGTGACGTCACGCCCCGCTCAGTACATACCGCTCCTGCGTCACATGTAATTACCTTAATTATATGAATATAATAAAAAAGAGGGGGGGCGCGGGGTGTCCTGGTGACGGGTGGGGTAAATCAGCGCCTATCCCTGATAGAGGTCACTGCGCTCAGCGGCGGTAACACCCAGAAACCGCGGTATGCGCTTGAGGAAAACACCTAGGGGCCGCGACGATAATCCGAGGAGCTCCCCTCCCCCAGCGGTCACGCACCGCATGTACACATCTCCCGCCGCCGCACGGCCCCGCGATATCACCGCGCTATCGCGAGATGAAAGTGAAAGGCGGATGCCGCACACAAAGACGACGAGGAGACTTGGCACCAGCCGCGACGCTCGGTCACCCCCTCAGGCGCCGTCCACCATCTTGTTTCCTGAGGTAGAGCTCCCCGCAGGGTGATGGTGCGGGATGCCTCCCCGCTGCCAGTGATGGGAGTAGTTTTAATCACTTTTTTTTTTATTATTTATCTTTCGCACTGCGAGAGGAGATTGAAAATAAATTAATAAAAACAAGACGTCACTGCCAGCGCCAAGATGGCGGCTGCGCGGGCTGCACGTCCCAGCCGCTGCTCAGGGTGGTGGCTGCAGCCCAGTGTGTGTGGGAGCGGCCGGCAGGGGGCGCGGCTGCAGCTCTGACGCGTCCAGTATTTTTCCACTGCTCACTCAGCCACAGTCACGTGTTTTTCTGTCCCTGGGTCGTCAGGCTGGTTGGGGTACATCTCCCCCCCCCCCCGTGTGTATGAGGCATTCATATATGCTGCATGGGCCCTTAGGAACCCCCTCCCCCCGTCGCATGTGAGGTATGACAGGGAGGGCAGAGCTCTTCATGCACTGCCAGGGCTACCACAGACTCCCACACCTTCCTCTGCTGGTTTGCTGCCATGAGGCAGGAACATATTAGTTACTACAGGGCTGATTATAACGTGGGATCGCCGGTAGTATGACACACCCCCAAGGCATCATTTTTCATGGAGTGCATGTTTGTACTGGTCTGTGGAAGGAGAGGGGGGTGGCGGCTTCCAGAAGCTTCTATATACACGGGTTGCGGGGTCCTTGTGTTAAGGCATTAAGACGTTAATGCTTCAAAGCAACTTTACTTTGTTCCCGTGAAAAACATTAACTACAGCGCCAGCATTTCACAACCATAAAATGCAAGTAAAATGTCAACCGTTTTCCTGCTTCCTAGCTCTGTTATACGACCTGAATATATGGTGGAGTCTCTATAAATGCACCAGCCCCCCCCCAAAAAAAAATATTGAGCCTTTAGAAAAAAAAAAAAAAAATGCACATCCTGAATATATAGTGGAGGTCCTAAACACAACACCCACAGACCCTGACTATATGGAAGAGCTCCTAAAAGGCACCCCTACGCCCTGACTATATGAAGGAGCAAATAAAAAGTTACCCGCGTCCCTGGAAAACACGCAGGGGCCCTTAAAAATTCACGTACACCTTGAATATTTGGAGGAGCCCCTAAAAAGACACCCACAAACCCCAACTATAGGGAGGAGCCCCTTAAAAGATACCAACACACCCCAAATATGAAGGAGCCTCTAATAAAAGACCCACTCTTCCCGAGTATATGGAGGAGCCCCTACAAAGATACCTTACACCATGAGACACCCGCACACCCTGACTATATGGAGGAGCCCCATAAAATACACCCACACACCCTGAATATATGGAGGAACCCCTAAATGACAGCCACACTTCCCGAATATATGGAGGAACCCCTATAAAGATACCTCACACCATGACTTTATGGAGCCCCTGAAAAGACAACCACACAAACTGACTATATGGAGGAGCCCTAAAAAGACACTCATCACATCCTGACTATATAGAGGAGCCCCTAAAAAGACACCCACACATCCTGAGTATATGGAGGAGCCCCTAAAAAGACACCCACACATCCTGAATATATGGAGGAGCCCCTAAAAAGACACCCACACATCCTGACTATAAGGAGGAGCCCTTAAAAAGACACCCACACATCCTGACTATAAGGAGGAGCCCTTAAAAAGACACCCACACATCCTGACTATATGGAGGAGCCCCTAAAAAAGACACCCACACATCCTGACTATATGGAGGAGCCCCTAAAAAGATACCCACACATCCTAAATATATGGAGGAGCCCCTAAAAAGACACCCACACATCCTGAATATATGGAGGAGCCCCTAAAAAGACACCCACACATCCTGACTATAAGGAGGAGCCCTTAAAAAGACACCCACACATCCTGACTATAAGGAGGAGCCCTTAAAAAGACACCCACACATCCTGACTATATGGAGGAGCCCCTAAAAAGACACCCACACATCCTGACTATATGGAGGAGCCCCTAAAAAGACACCCACACATCCTGACTATATGGAGGAGCCCCTAAAAAGACACCCACACATCCTGACTATAAGGAGGAGCCCCTAAAAAGACACCCACACATCCTGAATATATGGAGGAGCCCCTAAAAAGACACCCACACATCCTGACTATAAGGAGGAGCCCCTAAAAAGACACCCACACATCCTGACTATATGGAGGAGCCCCTAAAAAGACACCCACACATCCTGACTATAAGGAGGAGCCCTAAAAAGACACCCACACATCCTGAATATATGGAGGAGCCCTAAAAAGACACCCACACATCCTGACTATATGGAGGAGCCCCTAAAAAGACAACCAGACATCCTGACTATAAGGAGGAGCCCCTAAAAAGACACCCGCACATCCTGACTATATGGAGGAGCCCCTAAAAAGACACCCACACATCCTGAATATATGGATGAGCCCCTAAAAAGACACCCACACATCCTGACTATATGGAGGAGCCCCTAAAAAGACACCCACACATCCTGACTATATAGAGGAGCCCCTAAAAAGACACCCACACATCCTGACTATATGGAGGAGCCCCTAAAAAGACACCCACACATCCTGAATATATGGAGGAGCCCCTAAAAAGACACCCGCACACCCTGACTATATGGAGCCCCTAAAAGACACCCACACATCCTGACTATATGGAGGAGTCCCTACAAAGATACCTCGCACCATGACTTTATGGAGCCCCTAAAAAGACACCCACACAACCTGACTATATGGAGGAGCCCCTAAAAAGACACCCACACATCCTGACTATAAGGAGGAGCCCCTAAAAAGACACCCACACATCCTGAATATATGGAGGAGCCCCTAAAAAGACACCCACACATCCTGACTATAAGGAGGAGCCCCTAAAAAGACACCCACACGTCCCGAATATATGGAGGAGTCCCTATAAAGATACCTCGCACCATGACTTTATGGAGCCCCTAAAAAGACACCCACACATCCTGACTATAAGGAGGAGCCCCTAAAAAGACACCCACACATCCTGACTATAAGGAGGAGCCCCTAAAAAGACACCCACACATCCTGACTATATGGAGGAGCCCCTAAAAAGACACCCACACATCCTGACTATAAGGAGGAGCCCCTAAAAAGACACCCACACATCCTGAATATATGGAGGAGCCCTAAAAAGACACCCACACATCCTGACTATATGGAGGAGCCCCTAAAAAGACAACCAGACATCCTGACTATAAGGAGGAGCCCCTAAAAAGACACCCGCACATCCTGACTATATGGAGGAGCCCCTAAAAAGACACCCACACATCCTGAATATATGGATGAGCCCCTAAAAAGACACCCACACATCCTGACTATATGGAGGAGCCCCTAAAAAGACACCCACACATCCTGACTATATAGAGGAGCCCCTAAAAAGACACCCACACATCCTGACTATATGGAGGAGCCCCTAAAAAGACACCCACACATCCTGAATATATGGAGGAGCCCCTAAAAAGACACCCGCACACCCTGACTATATGGAGCCCCTAAAAAGACACCCACACATCCTGAATATATGGAGGAGCCCCTAAAAAGACACCCACACATCCTGACTATAAGGAGGAGCCCGCACACCCTGACTATATGGAGCCCCTAAAAAGACACCCACACATCCTGAATATATGGAGGAGCCCCTAAAAAGACACCCACACATCCTGACTATAAGGAGGAGCCCCTAAAAAGACACCCACACATCCTGACTATATGGAGGAGTCCCTATAAAGATATCTCGCACCATGACTTTATGGAGCCCCTAAAAAGACACCCACACAACCTGACTATATGGAGGAGCCCCTAAAAAGACACCCACACATCCTGACTATAAGGAGGAGCCCCTAAAAAGACACCCACACATCCTGAATATATGGAGGAGCCCCTAAAAAGACACCCACACATCCTGACTATAAGGAGGAGCCCCTAAAAAGACACCCACACATCCTGACTATATGGAGGAGTCCCTATAAAGATACCTCGCACCATGACTTTATGGAGCCCCTAAAAAGACACCCACACAACCTGACTATATGGAGGAGCCCCTAAAAAGACACCCACACATCCTGACTATAAGGAGGAGTCCCTAAAAAGACACCCACACATCCTGAATATATGGAGGAGCCCCTAAAAAGACACCCACACATCCTGACTATAAGGAGGAGTCCCTAAAAAGACAACCACACGTCCCGAATATATGGAGGAGTCCCTATAAAGATACCTCGCACCATGACTTTATGGAGCCCCTAAAAAGACACCCACACAACCTGACTATATGGAGGAGCCCCTAAAAAGACACCCACACATCCTGACTATAAGGAGGAGCCCCTAAAAAGACACCCACACATCCTGAATATATGGAGGAGCCCTAAAAAGACACCCACACATCCTGACTATATGGAGGAGCCCCTAAAAAGACAACCACACAACCTGACTATATGGAGGAGCCCCTAAAAAGACACCCACACATCCTGACTATAAGGAGGAGCCCTAAAAAGACACCCACACATCCTGAATATATGGAGGAGCCCCTAAAAAGACACCCACACATCCTGACTATAAGGAGGAGCCCCTAAAAAGACACCCACACGTCCCGAATATATGGAGGAGTCCCTATAAAGATACCTCGCACCATGACTTTATGGAGCCCCTAAAAAGACACCCACACAACCTGACTATATGGAGGAGCCCCTAAAAAGACACCCACACATCCTGACTATAAGGAGGAGCCCCTAAAAAGACACCCACACATCCTGAATATATGGAGGAGCCCTAAAAAGACACCCACACATCCTGACTATATGGAGGAGCCCCTAAAAAGACAACCAGACATCCTGACTATAAGGAGGAGCCCCTAAAAAGACACCCGCACACCCTTACTATATGGAGGAGCCCTAAAAAGACACCCACACATCCTGACTATATGGAGGAGCCCCTAAAAAGACACCCACACATCCTGAATATATGGATGAGCCCCTAAAAAGACACCCACACATCCTGACTATATGGAGGAGCCCTAAAAAGACACCCACACATCCTGACTATATGGAGGAGCCCCTAAAAAGACTCCCACACATCCTGACTATATGGAGGAGCCCCTAAAAAGACACCCACACATCCTGACTATATGGAGGAGCCCCTAAAAAGACATCCGCACATCCTGAATATATGGAGGAGCCCCTAAAAAGACAACCACACATCCTGACTATATGGAGGAGCCCCTAAAAAGACAACCACACATCCTGACTATAAGGAGGAGCCCCTAAAAAGACACCCGCACACCCTGACTATATGGAGGAGCCCTAAAAAGACACCCACACATCCTGACTATATGGAGGAGCCCTAAAAAGACACCCACACATCCTGACTATATGGAGGAGCCCCTAAAAAGACACCCACACATCCTGACTATAAGGAGGAGCCCCTAAAAAGACACCCACACATCCTGACTATATGGAGGAGCCCTAAAAAGACACCCACACATCCTGACTATATGGAGGAGCCTCTAAAAAGACATCCGCACATCCTGAATATATGGAGGAGCCCCTAAAAAGACACCCACACATCCTGACTATATGGAGGAGCCCCTAAAAAGACACCCACACATCCTGACTATATGGAGGAGCCCCTAAAAAGACACCCACACATCCTGACTATATGGAGGAGCCCCTAAAATTACACCACACCTTGAATATATGGTGGAGCCCCTAAAAAGTTACCAGTACACCCTGAATATATAGAGGAGCGCCTAAAAAGACACCCACACACTCTGAATATATGGAGGAGCCCCTAAAAAAGACACCCACACGTCCCAAATATATGGAGGAGTCCCTATAAAGATACCTCGCACCATGACTTTATGGAGCCCCTAAAAAGACACCCACACAACCTGACTATATGGAGGAGCCCCTAAAAAGACATCCACCCATCCTGACTATATGGAGAAGCCCCTAAAAAGACACCCACACATCCTGACTATATGGAGGAGCCCATAAAAAGACATCCACCCATCCTGACTATATGGAGGAGCCCCTAAAAAGACACCCGCACATCCTGACTATAAGGAGGAGCCCCTAAAAAGACACCCGCACACCCTGACTATATGGAGGAGCCCTAAAAAGACACCCACACATCCGGACTATATGGAGGAGCCCCTAAAAAGACACCCGCACACCCTGACTATATGGAGGAGCCCCTAAAAAGACACCCGCACACCCTGACTATATGGAGGAGCCCCTAAAAAAGACATCCACAAATCCTGAATATATGGAGGAGCCCCTGAAAAGACACCTGTCTACCCTGAATATATGGAGGAGGCCCTAAAAAGGCATCTCTATACCTTGATATATGGTGGAGCCTCTAAAATGACACCCACACACCCTGACTATATGGAGCAGCCTCTAAAATGACACACACACACTTCAAAAATATGGAGGAGCCCCTAAAGAGAAGGATAGTAGGAGAGAAAAAAATGACTGTCTTCTAAATAGGGACACTTGGGAGGTAGGACTGCGTAGTGCGTACCAGAAGTGTAATTTTATTTTCTTGTTGATGGTGTACAATGTTTCTAGTAGCAGGTCTTTCTAAATTCGCATAACAGAACATGGTGCTAGAAACGACATATTCTGACACATGGAAAATAAACGATTTCTCTAGCCTGGTGTTCTTTGTTCCTTCCATCTATTTCTTTTTACATCGGAGCTGAAATCCGTTTTAGTACACGTGTCCCCTCCGTGCGGTGCTGAAGGGTTTCCATTCCTCCGTGCGGTGCTGAAGGGTTTCCATTCCAGTGAATATACATAAATGTCATTATTTGTTTTGGTGGTGCAGTATGGTGACAGGGAAAGTCATATGAGGAAAGCTGGTCTTGCAAAGGAAATGACATACTGCCCAGTAATCTGCGTTTACCCCAATGGATCATGCAGCCGTTTTTATCTATTGCTGAAGGTGTACGTCTGCGGCACGCCTGCACACAGCCTCCTCACTTAACACGTCAGCAGCAGCATTGCCTGTCACAAAGTCTAATTTTTTGACAGCATGAACATTGTCAGCAAAGGGTTATATCCACTATGCTCCGGCATTGCAGTGCCAAGAAATGCCGGCGCTTCTCAAAAAGAAAAAACTAAACCGTAAAAAGATTGACAGTGCAGCATCTCCCTTTGTTGTTTAGTTTTGAGTATCACCTTTGCCCTGCAATACTGGCGATTTTTAGCCATTTTGTTTTGCAATGCCGCCAGGAAGCAGCAGTGCTTAGTGGATAACCCCCTAAATGATCATAAACAGGACTTTATGAAATGAGAATCAGTACTGTAGGTAAAATAGTCACCGCAATCTCCTTGCTAAAGGGACATTTAGGCTAGGGTCAAACGAAAGCATTTTTACACGCGAACGTAAAAAAGTGCGTCCGAACGCATTGATGTATTTTTTCACGGAATATACGAAAACGGTCATATGATGCGCATTTTCGTGCGTGATGTTTTACGAATCCAAACCAGGAAACTTTTTGCGTCTGGACGTTATGTTGGCCGGACACGAGCAGGGTCTGACGTCTCCAAATCACACACACCGCTAGCGGGCGCAGCGCACTCTGTACGTACGTACTAGGGGTTCTGCGTTCTCGAAAAAATGCGTTCATTTTCCACTTGCGTTGCGCGGCCGGACTTTCGTGCGACTGTACTTCGTATTTTGGCTGTCATTGCCCGTCATTTGCTGCTAGTGCGGCCGTGATTAAGTGCGCCAGAACGCACGTTAAAAATGCGCTGGTCTGACCCCAGCCTTAAACTGCACCGGTGATGCCTGCTTTAGACGGCCCTTTTAATAGAGAATCACTCCCTGTATACATATTCATTTTTTTGGGGGGGGTTTTGCCAACACAGGGAAAGGGAATAACAGTTTCCCATTTTAAAGCTTCACTCCCTTCCTGTGGCGTGTTGTGTTGCCAGTGTTCTGTCAAATAGCGCCGATCGTCAGAATAGCGACGACGATCTGCGCATGCGCAGGATTGCTGTAACGCCAGCTGATCTGGCGAACAGCGGGCGTTACGTCATACCCACGCATGCGCAGTTCGTCAGAGTCATCATCCTCCGATCCACAAAGCGCTGAGGCAATATTTGATCGTCAGATACTGCTTCCCGCCACCTGTGCATGAGTGACATACCACACGGAGTGTGGTGTGTCACACAAGTAGCGGGAGGCAGTATCAGATATTGTCTCAGCGTTTTGGTGGATCGGAGGATGTTGCCTCCAATGATCTGCGCATGCGCGGGTGTGACACATTGCCAGCTGCTCGCCAGATCAACTGACGTTATGTCACGCATGCATGGCAGATCGACTGAGGCATTATCTGACTATCAGCACTATTTGACAGAACACCGGCAAGAGTGGCAGCTGTCAGTGGAAGTTATCGACAAAGTGGGAGGTGCACACCAAATTGCTATTTGAGGGCTCTATTCCAACTTTCTTGCAAGCGGAACCAGATCCATTGAAGTCTATAGAGTTGTTAAGTTTTCAGCAACTCTGTTTACGTTTACACCAGGGTAGGAATACAACCCTAAACAGGTTCTTCTACTGTGTGCGCATGGACCCCAGGGAGACCGAATTCCTTGCCGAGCATTCAAACGAAAAGTAGAGGATCCAGGCGCTGCAAAAAAAACACAAAAGAAAGGTAACTTGTAATTAGTTTCCAAATAAAAGTTGCCTTTATTTTATGGCTTCTTGCAGCCCCTGGATCCTCTATTCTTCATTTGAAAGCTGTGAGTGGAAGATCCATCTTGAAGGACAGCCTGGCGCCTGCTTCACGGGTCTCATTGCAGACAGGTGGAGTCAGCGTGCTGACATCGCGATCTAGGGTGAATCGCACAGTGCCCTTAGAGCTCCACCAACGGAGAACAAGCATGGCACACTAGCGCTTCAACCTGCTGAGAACAGTCTGTGATATCCATTCAAGGGTAATGGGATATCGCTGGGAACACGAGCCTGTTGAGGACACGTTCAGTTTAAAGCACCATAACACCAGGTTACTGTAATGGTTATAGTGCAGAGACCCTGTCCCTCCAGGCTGGTTTTCAACATTATTTTGTTTTCACAAAAAATGGGCTTGGAAGCTGACATAACCTCACCCAGAAAGATGTGGGCAAAAGTTTGTGCTGTAAGGGAACACTAGCAGTCCATCTCGTAATTCACTTTAAAGGGATATTTTTAAGGTATTAATGGGAGGGTGAAAGGGGGTGGGTTAAATATTATCCCAACTGACCCCATCTGCACCAACCCCCTTCCCCTCTCATTTTCAACCATTTGGTTCAGGGTTCAGCAACCTTGGCCCTCCAAATGTTTTGGAACTACATTTCCCACAAGGTCCAGCCAATCTAATGAGTACTTGAGCACCATGGGAGATGTAGTTTCAGAACACCTGGAGGGCCAAGGTTGCCGACCCTTGCATTAGATCAGGAATTTTAAACTCTGGCCCCCATACGTTTATTGCTATTATGGCTGGGGGTCCCCCTGGGTGGTTGGTGGCCGGTAGCTCCATCCTCGCTGCTCTTGGCCGACCGCTGACTGATGTTGCCAGCTGTCGAGGACGCCAGTCAATGACGCGGGTGCGGCATGATGACGCAATGCCCGCCGGATTTAAAAACCAAGAGGTGAGTTTGTCTCATTGCCCAGATAGCGCGTTCTTGTTTCCGATTTGTTGACCCTGGTTTTCTTCTGACTATTCTCTTGGCATTACCCCTTGCTATTCCTGGTATATAGTGTACCAACCTTGGTTCCGTTTTCTGACTGTTCACTTGGCTGTATATTATATTGTGTTTTTCCCTTTGTACCGAACCTTGGCGTGTCTGACTTCTCTCTCTGGTTTCTGACTTCGGCTACTTTTTTCTGTGTATCTGTCCTGTTGATATATTTCGGGCTATTCTAAAGACCTACGGTGTAGGGGTGGGCAGTCTCTGTGTGTAGGGATCAGGGGATTCTGTTACAATTGCTACAATTCCCAGACTTCTTTCAGTGCAATAAATGGCCAGAGAATCATTGGAGGTGTAGATCAGCAACATCTGTGGGGGTCGGAGTCTGAGATCTCTTCTTTAGTAGTTTTGAAACTTACCTTTATTCTAGAGCAGCACTCCCAGACATGACCTGGATCTGGCTGCCCATAAGCTGCAGCAGTCATGTGACCACAGGCAAGCTGGATGCTTTAGCGAGTGTCCAACCAATGCAAGGGCTCTCTGTGCAAGAGCATTGAGAGTGACTAGAACAGCCCTGGGATGTCATATTCCGCCTCCGCTACTATATGGTTATGGGGGAGGTGATGCGCAAAAGCAGAGAAGTGGAGCTGGAGTACGAGGAGGCTAAGCTATCTTTGTTCCAGGATTTAGCCCCAGAAACCCTACAGCGTTGGAGGGCATGGCGCCCCATTACAGCCCATCTGAGCCACCACAATATACGCTACACCTGGGGTTACCGTTTTAAGTTGATGGCCTTCGCGGGGGCAAGACCAAGACTCTAACCCTGCAATCATATCCCCAGCAATTCTTCTCCCGATTGGAATGCCTGCCACTGCCTGAGGCCCGCAATTTGTTTGTTCCTCCCTCTTCGCTGCCTCAGCTTACACCTCGCTGGGAGAAAGTCCCCTCCCAGGATCAGGAGGATGGGGACTCGGACCCAGGATGAGGACCAAGGTGGATCCCCACTGTGGTTTTTTTTCTCTCTTTTGTCACAAGCGGCACCAGGTGGTTGCGTTACCCTAGGGCTGAGGTTGTCTGTCTGTTGGTTTGCGCATGTTCCATACCGTTGTCCGTATTCATGTTTGCAATATCTGCATAGATGTTTGATTGTATTGGTTATCATAGGCCACGTCATGGCTGTCTTTAGGCTTTTCAGTTTATATTTCATGCTCCGTTGCGTGCTCGGCGACGTCCGTATGGCGATCCCTATGGTTTGCTACCGGGGTCGCGTCTCCTTACTTCTTCTTCCCCCCTACCCTCCCACCCTGGGGTGCCGCTCTACTCTGTGACTCTGATCTGGCGTGCCCATAGCGCCACCCTCCCCAAATGATGGCTGAAAGTCATATTTTGTCCCAGAATGTCAAAGGCCTAAATTCCCCTAAAAAAACGTAGACTGGTCCTTCGTGAATTGAACCGCGCGCGCTGCCAGATAGCCTTCCTGCAGGAGACACACTTCGCTCGGGCACGCCAGTTCAGCCTCACGGATCGCACATTCCCCCTCTCCTTTCTATCCTCTTGTAACAGCAAGCGTCGGAGGGTGGCATTATTGCTGCACAAATCTTGCCAGATGACGGTTCAACATGTGGCGAGTGAGGATGAGGGCAGGTACATCTTGGTTCGGCGGTCCATTGGCAATACTGCCTTTTCATTATTAAATGTATATGCGCCTAATTCCCCGGACGAATCCTTCTGGTCCCACCTAGAGAAGGTGCTTCAGGTTGAGGAGGGCTTGATAGTCGGGGGGGATTTTAATGCGGCCCCAGTTCCGGTGATAGATAGGAAAGCTGGGACACCCCGAGCCCGCTCCCCATCCTCCCCTCAGGACATTCTTCTTGCCCGTTTTATGCGAGATTCGCAGTTGCTCGATGTATGGAGGCTCCATCACCCCGGAGATCATGTCTTCTCCTTTTATTCCCACCCTCACTCGTCATACTCGAGGATAGACTTGTTCCTATTACCAGCCAGGACGATCCCACTGACGACCCGCACGGCGATCGGCTCTATTAGCTGGTCTGATCACGCACCAGTGTCCTTATGGTTGAAGCTACCCGGGGCATGACCGGGGTGGTCCTGGCGCCTCAACTCTTCCCTGTTGCAATCTACTGAGGTTCTAGAGGAGGTGTCTGCCCACTTGGAGGAAAACGATATTGAAGGCACCTAGCCCTGATATCTTGTGGCTGGCCCACAAGACTGTACAGTGGCAAGAAAAAGTATGTGAACCCTTTGGGATTACGTGGAGTTTTGCATGAATTGGTCATAAAATGTGCTCTGATCTTCATCTAAGTCACAACAATTTGAAAAACACGGTCTGCTTAAAATAATACAACACAAACATTATATGTTTTCATGTTTTTATTGAACAGAACATGTAAACATTCACAGTGCAGGGTGGAAAAAGTATGTGAACCTTTGGACTTAATAACTGGTTGACCCTCCTTTGGCAGCAATAACCTCAACCAAACGTTTCCTGTAGTTGCAGATCAGACCTGCACAACGATCTGGAGTAATTTTGGACCACTCCTCTTCTCAAAACTGTTTCAGTGTACAATATTCTTGGGATGTCTGGTGTGAATCGCTCTCTTAAGGTCATACCACAGCATTTCAATCGGGTTGAGGTCAGGACTCTGACTGGGCCACTCCAGAAGGCGTATTTTGTTTTGTTGAAGCCATTCTTTTGTTGAATTACTTGTATGTTTTGGGTCATTGTCCTGTTGCATCACCCATCCTCTGCGGAGCTTCAGTTGGCGGATAGATGGTCTTACGTTTTCCTGCAAAATGTCTTGATAAACTCTGGAATTCATTTTTCCATCAATGACAACAATCCGTCCAGGCCCTGAGGCAGCAAAGCAGCCCCAAACCATGATGCTCCCTCCACCATGTTTTACAGTGGGGATGAGGTTTTGATGTTGGTGTGCTGTGCCTTTTTTTCTCCACACATAGTGTTGTGTGTTTTTTCCAAACAACTCAATTTTGGTTTCATCTGTCCACAGAATATTTTGCCAGTAGTGCTGTGGAACATCCAGGTGCTCTTTTGCAAACTTCAAACGTGCTGCAATATTATTTTTGGACAGCAATGGCTTCCTCCATGGTGTCCTCCCATGTACTCCATTCTTGTTTAATGTTTTCCTTATTGTAGATGTGTCAACAAAAATGTTAGCATGTGCCAGAGATTTCTGTAAGTCTTTAGCTGACACTCTAGGATTCTTCTTTCCCTCATTAAGCACTCTGCGCTGTGCTCTTGCAGTCATCTTTACAGGACGACCACGCCTAGGGAGAGTAGCAACAGTGCTGAACTTTCTCCATTTGTAGACAGTCTGCCTTATCGTGGACACATGAACATCAAGGCTTTTGGAGATACTTTTGTAACCCTTTCCAGCTTCATGCAAGTCAACAATTCTTGATCGTAGGTCTTCTGAGAGCTCTTTTCTGCGAGGCATGGTTCACATTAGGCAGTGCTTCTTGAAACCAGTAAACCTAAAACTGATGTGTGTTTTTAAAGGGCAGCTTTCAGCAACACATCCAATAATATCACGCTGATTGGACTCAAGGTTGGCTCACTCCTCGCTCCAATTAGCTCTTGGAGAAGTCATTAGGCTAAGGGTTCACATACTTTTTACACCCTGCACTGTGAATGTTTACATGTTATGTTCAATAAAAACATGAAAACATATAATGTTTGTGTTGTATTATTTTAAGCAGACTGTGTTTTTCAAATTGTTGTGACTTAGATGAAGATCAGAGCACATTTTATGACCAATTCATGCAAAACTCCACGTAATCCCAAAGGGTTCACATACTTTTTCTTGCCACTGTAATTAGGGGTCACCTAATACAAATAGGTAGCAGGTTGAAGAAAGAGAGGACTTGTCTGCTTACTGAGCTTCAGGACAAACTGGCGGACCTAGAACAAGCACACAAGTCTTCTCAGTCTCAAACTGATTACGAGGCTCTCGCACAGGTACACCAGGAGCTCCAATCTGTCATGATGACGGATGTGGCATGTTGGTTGGCGTGGACTAGGAGAGCCTTCTATGGATACTCAGATAAAGCCCATACAATGTTGGCGCGTAAATTGAGGAATCAGACCAGGTCTAAATAGGTGACTTCGGCTTACACCGATCAGGGCTCAGCCACTACTCTCCCGGATGAAGTAAATACGATTTTCACTGCCTACTTTAAACAGTTATACAACCACTCCCCACGTCACTCCCTCCAGAACTCTGACCACATGCGCAAGGTGCGGGACTTCCTGGCTACGTGGTGCGGCCCGGAACTCCCCCCTCCCCCCCCCCGCTTTTGCTGGAGGAGATCGAGTCGGGGGTCATGGAGGAGGAGATTGTATCGGTGCTCAAACAAATGAAACAGCATAAATCTCCTGGGCCTGATGGCTTTACGACCTTCTATTATAAAAGATTTTCTTCCTGTTTATGCAAGTATTTGGCCAGGCTTTACAATGGGTTTTTGGAGGGGCATCCCGTGTCCCCTGATTTTCTTCGCTCACATGTGATATTGATCCCTAGAGAGGGTAAGGACCCCTCCCCCCCCAGAATAATAGACCGATCACCTTATTGAATATAGATTACAAAATTTTTACGAAGATTTTGGCCAACAGATTGGGTAAATTTCTCCCCTCTATCATACACCCCGACCGGGTCGGATTTATTCCCATGAGACCGGCATATGAAAATACTAGGAGGAATGCGGTTCTGATTGAGAGGGCCTGCAAGAAGCGGCGCCTTCTCTGCTTCTCTCCCTGGATGCGGAGAAGCGTTTGAGTCGGGTGGCATTATATGTTTAGCCTACTGGAGCACTGGGGATTTTCCCCCATCCCCGCTTTCGCGCAGCGATACGTGTCCTATATGCCTCCCCTCTCACGAGAATACTTACTCTGGGAGACTCTTGAGTCCTTCCCTATCTGGAATGGTACTCGTCAGGGATGCCCCTTGTTGCCTCTACTCTTCGCCCTCACCCTACAGCCTTTGTTAGCTAGGCTACGGTCCTCCACATCTTTCTCGGGCATACATGTGGGGGAGAGGAATTCTTGGTGTCCGCATACGCGTACGACCTTCTCTTGACCATCATGGACCCTGTGCATTCGGTCTCCCCTCTGTCTCTCTCTCTTACATGACTTCTCCGAGGCTTCAGGATTTAAAGTTAACATAGACAAATCCAGAGCGAGCCGGTGGGAGTATCTATGGCGGATGTGGCGCAACTGCGTATTCTCACAGGATTTCAGTTCTCCCCCTCCTCCCTCACGTACCTTGGAATTAGGCTGACCAGTGACCCCGCTGCCCTGATTGGGACCAATTATGATGTCATGATTCAGCATCTAATTAAGGACCTGGGACATTGGGACGATTATAATATTTTGTGGGTGGGTTGAATTGCTAGTGTGAAAATGAACCTGCTCCCCCGCATCTTATATTTGTTTCAGACCCTGCTCGTACCTGTTTTTCCAGCTTCATTGGCTCATCTGCAGTCCCATGTGGACCGATTCATCTGGCAACATAAACGGCACAGGGTGGCTAGGACGGTGCTACATTGACCGAGGGTGGTGGGGGGCTTGGGAGTACCTAACTGTTACATTATTATTATGCTGCCCAATTGGCTCAGTTTGTTGTTTTTCACGCACCACCTGGTACACACCGTTGGGCGGACTTGGAATCGCATTAATTTGCTCCTGATTTACCACAATTTTACTTTTGGCTTCCCAGGCCTTATCGGCCCATTCTCCAGTCCACTTGCCCAGCCACCATTAACTCTCTCCACGTTTGGGACAAAATGAATCGACGATTCACCTTCGCCAAGGAAAGATCTGCCATGATGCCTATTTTACGCAACCAAATGTTCCCACCGGGTCTATGCCCCCGTCCCTTTGCAACATTAGAAGACTTGGGCCTTCAGCGGGTCCACCATCTTTACCCGTCAAGAGCACCACTCACCTTCGACGTACAACATCAGGGCACGGTTGGCCCAGCAGATTTCTTCTGGTTCCTGCAGGTCATGGATTTCACCAGGACGTCGGAGGTTCACACCTCTAACGGCATTTGAAGCTCGTTGTAACAACGCTCGTCTCACAAAGTCGAAGATCTCCTCTCTCTACATATCCCTATGCTCTGGCTCTCCAGTGTGGGGGTCTCCAACTTACACAGCTCTTTGGGAAAGGGACATAGGAGAATCCCTTTCCGAGTGAGGACTGCGAGGACATTTGGGACAATGTGGCACACTGCTCCATCAACGTCGCCCATCAGGAACAGGCATATAAAATGTGTTTCGTTGGTACGTTACTCGCTCCCAATTATTGCACATGGGCAGGAACCCCTCTGATCTGTGCTGGAGGGGCTGTGGTGTGAAGGGCTCTTTTTTTCATATGTGGGTGGTCTTGCCCTCTGAAACGTCGCTTTTGGCTCAAGATCCACGCCCTCGCACAGGAGGTTTTGCAGTGTTCAGTAGCTATGGATCCCTGGACATTCCTTCTACATCGCACACAAGAGACCTTGTCGAGACCGGAGAATAAACTATTGCATAAAATAACATTGGCCGCTAGAAGGGCAGTGGCTCAGGGGTGGAGGACTCCATCCCTTCCACCCATGACCCAGGTACGGCTTAAGATCAGGGACAATATGGACATGGATCGGCTCTTGTACATGATACTTTGCCCCATTATCACAGGATCTGGTTTACTTGGCTGGAATATGATTTGGACTAAGGGCCGAGATCTCTGGCTGTTTTGTGGGCTACCTGATAGCAAAATATAGATACCCTAGAGTGACACCCCCTCCCCCCTCTCTTGGGTCTTCCCTCTACTCTGCCCTTTCCTTCGTCGTGCCTTCCTTAGTCTTTTTCTCTCCTTCCTTCCTCCCCTCTTTGGGGATTTCTCCCTACCGTCACTAGGTAGGAATTATATTGGGCTCCGCACCTGTTGTTTTCCATGATGTTTATTTGCTGTATGTCGCCCTTTCTAACTTGAAAATGAAAATAAAGAATTGTAAAAAAAAATATTACCTGCTTCTTACAGCGGGAAAATAAAATTGCACAATCCCACTGTGCACAACACCAATTGTGTACAGTGCCAAGACTACTGGCAAACATGAGACTGAAAACAAGTCGACTGCCTTCTCCCAAGACATTTTATAGACTCCCTCATTCGCAGACAGGGCCAACTCCATTGTAAGTCGTCCACATGAATATTATTTTAATTATACTACCCTATAAAGCACCAACATATTCCGCAGCGCTGTACATTTGCTACAATACTTTGGGACAATAGAAATTGACAAACACATACGTGAGGAATTGAGGGCCTTGTTTCCATGGGATGGTACAATCTAGATGGGTTTATAAAAAGGTGGAGGAGGTTTCTGTTACAGTCAGCACCCAGGTGAACCTGCTGTTCATTTTCAGTTGCGCCGACTGGAATTTACTAGTGGACAATGCTGCTGTCTAAACCTGCCACGCTCTGCATAGCAGTATGAGTTCCAGCTCTGGCCCCTGCCTAACATCAGCTTATACACCAGTATAAAGATCCCCCTATGCTGGGAAGGAATGCATTCCAGAATGTGAACTGGAATCAATCATCCCTCACCCTCTTTCAAACCACTCTCTCCCTCTTATTCTCTCCCATCCCCCTCTTTTTTCTCTTCCCTCCCCCTCTTTCTCTTCTCACTTATCCTCCTCCTCCTCCTCCTCTTTTCCCCTCCTCCTCCACCTCTTTCTCTTTTTTCTCCCCGCCTCCTCCCCCTCTTTCTATCTTCCTCACCATCTCCCCCTACTCCTCTTTTTGCATTCTCCTCCCCCTCTTTCTATCCTTACCCCTCT
The DNA here is from genome assembly GCA_009667805.1 of Leptobrachium leishanense. NCBI lineage: Eukaryota > Metazoa > Chordata > Amphibia > Anura > Megophryidae > Leptobrachium > Leptobrachium leishanense. The sequence continues at coordinate 415,602,383 of CM019064.1, forward strand.
TTCTCCTATCTTTTCTATTTCTGTCTTTCTCCTCCCCCCTCATTCTCCTCACTCCTGTCTCTCCCTGTCTCTTTATCTTTCTCCCTCATTCTGATTCTATCGCATTTTCTCTCACTCCCTATCTCTCGCTTTCTCATTCTTTCTCCTTTGCTTTTTTTACATGCTGGGTTTCTCTCCCTCCCACGCCCTCTTTAACTCAATTTCTGCCACTCTCTTGTTTGCAATCATTCTTTCTGTGTGTTTGCAGGTGTGACAGAGATTCACAAGCATACATGCACAATTCCAGAGTGTGTACAATAAAAATCCCAGTAATGTGCCTGTATATCACAGAGTTCCATAGCAATAAATGTCACAGTAATGTACGGTGTATATCAGTGCATCTCAGAGCTCCACAGCAATAAAACCCCCAGTAATATGCATCTGTATGACAGAGGTCCATAGCAATAAATCTCACAGAAATGTACAGTGTATCTCAGAGCTCCACAGCCATAAAATGCACAGTAATGTAAAGTGTACATAAGTGTATCCCAGAGCTCCACAACAATGACTGGTGTCCGTAATGTGCAGCGTGTAATTGAGACACATAGGGGGTTATTCAGAGAGATCTGAAATGTAACCGGACACTGAAGTTCGAGGCAGTTGTCATGAGAACTGAATCCTTTAGGGTCAGACAAACACAGTCTGAGCGCACTCTGCGTTCATGCACAATGGACGGACGTTCTGACGGAAGATACTGTAGACAACACACAGTCCGAATTTTATGACGGACGTAGAAAAAAAGGAAAATATGGGAAACAAAATTAATATGAAAAAGAATATGAAAAGGCATTTTGTGCGTCAAGGTGCTGGACGTCACAAATGCGCTGCGTCTGATGTCTTCTCATCACACACACTTAACGCTACGCGGACGTGGTGAACGTGGCGCACTCTGCGCGTCCATCTAGCAGTTTGACGTTTTGGCCTAACTTGCGTCCGTTTGCCACGTGCGTTGTGTGTGCGCAGTTCAGTGCAGACGCACTTAGTGTGTGGGTCTCTATTGCTCATGATTCTATGCTACGACGGACGTTAAACTGTGCGGCAACATGGACGTGATCACTGCGTTCGTCTGACACCGGCCTTAAATGGAATCCTTTGAGTTGTTTGTGCCTGCTTTTTTTTTCTTGTTTAGCATTGTAACAAATCTCAGTAACCCAGCTGGGTCACATCTGTCAATGCCACTTTCTTGCTGGACCCCCGTGTTCCCCTCGTCACTCTCATTCCTTTCTCCAGTCCTTAGCCGCAGCTTAGGCTAATGTCAGATTTACTCAGTCTGAGCGCACTCTGCGTGCGTGCGCAACGGACGGACGTTCTGACGGAAGATACTGTAGACACCACACAGTCCGTTTTTTATGACGGACGTAGAAAAAAAGGGAAATATGAGAAACAAAATTAATATGAAAAAGGATATGAAAAGGCATTTTGTGCGTCAAGGTGCTGGATGCGTTGCGTCCGACCTCTCCTCATCACACACACAGAATGCTATGCATACGTGGTGGACGTGGCGCAATCTGCGCGTCCGTGTTAGCGGTTTTACATTCTTGCCTAATTTGCGTCCGTTTGCCACGTGCGTTGTACATGCGCAGTTCGGTGCGGACGCACTTAGTGTGTGGGTCTCTATTGCTCATGATTCTATGCTACGACGGACGTTAAACTGTGCGGCAACACGGACGTGATCACTGCGTTCGTCTGACACTTAGAGAGCTGTGCTAGCGTCCCCCAGAAATAAGCCATGGCTGTAGATCTGGAGGTTCTTGCTGGAACAGCTACCACTGTATACAGCTGCTACCCACACCATGAGTTGTGACTGCATGTAGGGTCAGAATGGAACTCTTAATTGGGACAAGCACACATATTTATAGGGTCAAACATGGGGTCATTTACAGACACAAACACCTCCCCTAGAAACTGTTGGGAGACATACAGTTGTGTTCAAAATTATTCAACCCCCACTGAAATTGAGTGTTTTGGCCAGTTTGACATTGATTTTGATCATTCAGTCATCTTGCTTACAATTAAATCATAGAGGCACGTGTAGGTCAGACAAATATAACATAACATTTATAATGAAATAACCACAAATGTCTTTTCTGTGATCACATCATTATCAGTTTTATTCAACCCCCAAGTGACATTCAATCTTAGTACTTAGTACAACATCCTTTTACAGTTATAACAGCTTTTAAACGTGAAGCATAGCTTGACACAAGTATCTTGCAGCGATCTACGGGTATCTTCGCCCATTCGTCATGGGCAAAAGCCTCCAGTTCAGTCACATTCTTAGGCTTGCGCACTGCAACTGCTTTCTTTAAGTCCCACCAGAGGTTCTCAATCGGATCTAAGCCAGGTGACTGCGATGGCCACTCCAAAATGTTCCAGACTTTAATCTGCAACCATGCTCTAGTGAACTTGGAGGTATGCTTGGGATCATTGTCCTGTTGAAAGGTCCAACGTCTCCCAAGCCTCAGGTTTGTGACGGACTGCATCACATTGTCATCCAATATCTCCTGGTACTGATGAGAATTCATGGTACCTTGCACACGCTGAAGCTTCCCTGTACCTGCAGAAGCAAAACAGCCCCAAAGCACAATTGACACCCTGCCATGCTTCACAGTAGGCAAGGTGTTCTTTTCTTCATAGGCCTTGTTCTTCCTCCTCCAAACATAGCGTTGATCCATGGGCCCAAACAGTTCTAATTTTGTTTCATCAGTCCACAGAACACTATCCCAAAACTTCTGTGGTTTGTCCACATGACTTTTGGCATAGTGCAGTCGACTCTTCTTATTCTTTGGAGACAGCAAGGGGGTGCGCCTGGGAGTTCTGGCATGGAGGCCTTCATTACGCAGTGTGCGCCGTATTGTCTGAGCTGAAACTTCAGTACCCACATCTGACAAATCTTTTCTTAGTTCCTCAGCAGTCACACGGGGACTTTTCTCCACTCTACGCTTCAGGTAGCGCACAGCAGTCGAAGTCAGCATCTTCTTTCTGCCACGACCAGGTAGCGTTTCAACAGTGCCCTTTGCCTTGAATTTGCGAATGATGCTTCCTATGGTCTCTCTTGGTATGTTTAACATCTTTGCAATCTTCTTATAGCCATTGCCCTTCCTGTGAAGAGTAATCACCTCTTCTCTTGTCTTCCTGGACCATTCTCTTGACTTCACCATGTTTGTAACCACACCAGTAAATGTCTAGAAGGAGCTGAGTATCACAGTCATTTTAAAGCTGCCTAATTGGTGCTTATTATGCTTTATTGCTGCTCCGTGACATCCACAGGTGTTTTCAATACCTGATTGAAAACACTTGAATGAACCTCTGTTCTTCAGAGTGGTAGTCTTTAAGGGGTTGAATTATTGTGTCAATGAAGAATTCACAAAAGAAACATTTACTACTGTATTACAAAACCAATTGATGTCATTTTAGTTGCATACGGTTCTTTAAAAAGTCCTTGTAGGATTTCATTCTGAATACAATTACAAATGTACACTAAATTCCCTAAAAGCCTTTACAGCATTGGGGGTTGAATAATTTTGAACACAACTGTAGTTAGACTAAAACAGATAATGGGATAACCATTTGCTCAACATTTTTAAACGAGGCAGGACAATGGCAATCGTGATCGACAAACAAATTACAGTTTAAAACAGACAATGGGGCAGTGTTTGCCTGCCAAAGATTAACAACTCCTCCTATACAGCTGATCAACAGATACATATGGACCATACAATAGACAGACAATAAGGCCCTGTTCATACCAGGGCATTTTACGCTGCATTCCTATGCGCTGTAAAACGTCCAAACACGGAAATCCCATGATTTCCTATGGGGCCCGTTCACACCTGGGTATGTTACAGCGCGTAGGAATGTGCTGTAAAATGCCCAACGCCCCAAGAAGTACAGGAGCATTCTTTGGGGCGTATTACAGCGCATTCGTGGCCAGAGACATGGACGTGAACGCGCTGTTATCGGCGTTTGCGCATTTTCGTTGTCGAAAACGCGCATATGAACGCTGGGTTCAAACTCCGGGAAACAACGAGCGTATGAAATACACTCGGGTGTGAACCCAGCGTAACTTTACTCTCAGGACCGAATTTACAACTAGGCAGAGTAGGCATGCGCCTACAGGCGCTTGCCACAGGGGGGCACCTTACTCTGTAAAATATTTTTTTATACAATCATTTAGTCCATTGTACCTCTGGAGCCCTAGGGCCTAGAGGGACATATGAGGTATCGTTGGAAAGGACAGATTATGATACCAAACATAACCAGGTTAGATTTATGTAAAGATAAAATAATATTTTTCTTTATTTCCTAATGCAGCACTATTATTCAGTTTGCAATTAACTCATCTTCTCATTTCCCACACTTGCAGCAAGTGTGGAGCTGACGATGTAGCGCATTGTTTCATCGACAACCTAGACCGTGGCACTGCAGTGAGGAGAGATGGGGGACTTTGGAACCTGCATCTCTGAATTGTACACCTCATAGTCATAAGGTTAAGTGAGGTGTCATTGGAAAGGTCAGGGTCTGGACTTTACACTGATATCAAACATGACCATCTAATATGAAAAAGTAAAAAATTGAAAAAAGTAGATGCAAAATTTATTTTTCTCTTTGTTCTTTGTCAGAGGCAATATATTTATTTATTTATTTATAAAGGATTTTACCAGGAAGGATACATTGAGATTTCTCTCGTTTTCAAGTATGTCCTGGGTTCAAGAACATTGAAGTGTTACAGTTACAGAAATACAAAGTAATACAATGCAAGATATTAAAAAAAAAAAACAACACAAATATACAGATTAACAGAAAAATATGTAGGAAATATAGTCACTAGGTTACATGTTTACAGGTGCATTCTGTATTGAGGTATGTTAGTAAGGAGCTTTTGAGTGACTTAAGACTGGGGGAAGATTTGATGGTGTCTGGGAGGTTATTCCATAATTGTGGTGCTCTGTAGGAAAATGAGGACCGAGCCACTTTCTTTTTGTATTGTGGTATTGCAAGTAAGGTGCTGGTCCTGAATCGGAGGTTATAGGATGAGGGAGCTGCTGGGGGAAGCAGTCTATTCAGGTAGGGTGGCAGCTTCCCAGAGATGCTCTTAAACACCAGGCTGGAGAGGTGAAGGGTGCGTCTGGATTCCAGCGATGGCCAGTTTAGCTCTTTTAACATGTCACGATGGTGGGTCATGTAGTTACATTGTAGTGCAAAGCGGCAGAATGAGTTATACAATGTAGTAAGTTTATGAAGGTGTGTTTGCGGGGCGGCTGCATACACTACATCTCCGTAATCAATAGCCGGCATAAGCATTTGCTGTACAATCTGCTTTCTTACTGTGGGGTTCAGGCAGGATTTGTTTCTGTACAGGGCACCTAGTTTGGGGTAAAGTTTAGATGAGAGTTTTTCGATGTGGGGGCCAAAGGATAGATTAGGGTCCAACCATATACCTAGATATTTGAGAGAAGTGACTGTGGTCAGCATGCCATTTGATTTTGTCCCAACACATAGATGGGGATTTTGCAATTTGTGTAGTTTAGGTGCTGTTCCAAAGAGCATCGTTACAGTTTTGTCAGTATTATGCTTTTACCTATAAAACAAACAATGCCACTGCACTACCTCAACTAAGGCAACAGATTTATTTATTTATTTATAAAGGATTTTACCAGGAAGGATACATTGAGATTTCTCTCGTTTTCAAGTATGTCCTGGGGTCAAGAACATTGGAGTTGTTACAGAAATACAAAGTAGTAAAATGCAAGATATTAACACAAAACAAATATACAGATTAACAGAAAAATAAATATGTAGGAAATGAAGTCATTATGTTACATGTTTACAGGTGCATTCTTTATATAGTCACTATTTTACATGAATACAGGTGCATTCCGTATTGAGGTATGTTAATAGGGAGCTCTTAAGTGACTTTAGACTGGGGAAGATTTGATGGCGTCTGGGAGGTTATTCCATAACTGCGGCGCTCTGTAGGAAAATGAGGATCTAGACACTTTCTTTTTGTATTGTGGTATTGCAAGTAAGGTGCTGGTCCTGGATCGGAGTTTATAGGATGAGGGAACTGCTGAGAGAAGCAGCCTATTCAGGTAGGGTGGTAGCTTCCCAGAAAACCTTGGAAAGGTGAAGGGTGCGTCTAGATTCCAGCGATGGCCAGTTTAGTTCTTTTAACATGTCACAATGGTGGGTCATGTAGTTACATTGTAGCACAAAGTGACAGAATGAGTTATACAATGTAGTAAGTTTCTGGAGATGTGTTTGCGGGGCAGCTGCATACACTACATCTCCGTATTCAATAGCTGGCATAAGCATTTGTTGTACAATCTGCTTTCTTACTGCGGGGCTCAAGCAGGATTTGTTTCTGTACAGGGCACCTAGTTTGGGGTAAAATTTAGATGAAAGTTTTTCGATGTGGGGGCCAAAGGATAGATTTGGGTCTAACCACTAGGGATGGGCTGGCGGTTCGATGCGAACATGAGTTTGCATCGAACATTGGCCGTTTGACCGTTCGTCGAACAGCGAACATTTCCGCGTGTTCGCCCACAATGCACCACAATGGACCACAATGAACTTTTCCACTGGCCTGAAGCTTGTAATTGGCTACAGCCTTGCACCTGACCACAGGTCAGGTGCAAGACAGGTGCAAGACTATGCCAATCAGGGCTCAGAGTCCTGATTGGTCAAATTTTGCCCAATCATGGGCTCACAGAGCTAAGTCCCGCAGCACACTATATAAGACTTCCCCGCAGCCCCAGTGTGTGTTTGTTGCAGGAGTGAATCAGAGAGGAGAGGAGACTGTTGCATATCAGGGTGTATCACTGAGTTATACCAGAGTTCTGGGAATTTGAATCTGTGTGTTGGCACTGCCAGCTATCAGGGTGTATCACTGAGTTATACCAGAGTTCTGGGAATTTGAATCTGTGTCTTGGCACTGCCAGCTATCAGGGTGTATCACTGAGTTAGACCAGAGTTCTGGGAATTTGAATCTGTGTCTTGGCACTGCCAGCTATCAGGGTGTATCACTGAGTTATACCAGAGTTCTGGGAATTTGAATCTGTGTCTTGGCACTGCCAGCTATCAGGGTGTATCACTGAGTTAGACCAGAGTTCTGGGAATTTGAATCTGTGTCTTGGCACTGCCAGCTATCAGGGTGTATCACTGAGTTAGACCAGAGTTCTGGGAATTTGACTCTGTGTCTGGGCACTGCCAGCTATCAGGGACAGGGTGTATCACTGAGTTATAGCAGAGTTCTGGAAAATCTGTATATCTTTAATCTAATTCTAGATACCATAGACTACCACAGTTGAATCAGAGCTCATCTGTATCTTTAATCTGTATCTTTATCTATTCAGAGTTGAATCTGGGTCTTGCCAGCTATCAGGGTGTTGCAGCCTGCAGGAGAGTAAGTGAATCAGAGAGAGAGTAGAGGACATTGGCAGCCTTGCAGGGAAAATATCAGTGAAATCGCTGACTTATAGCAGAGTTCTGAATATCTTTAATCTAGATAACACAGTTGAATCAGAGTTCTGCATATCTCCAATCTTTATACCAGAGTTAAATCAGAGTTCTGTATATCTTTAATCTATATATCACTCACCATGTCAGAAAGCCCAAAAAAGGACAGGCAGACGCTTCCAGACACAGATAAGAGGGCAAGCAACCTCTGTGTCGGAAGGCTGTGCCCCTGGTCATCGTGGACGTGGTGCATCCTCTGCAGGGGCATGCTTGTCCTTTCTAACTGGTGCTGGCCGTCTTAAGCAGCAGCAACATACAGAGGATTTGCAGGATTGGCTTACCAGGCCATCCTCATCCTCCGAGTCCTCTGCCAGCCAGGCTTGTAGTGGTTTACAGTCCACCTCAGCTGCCAAAACATCTAATTCAGCCTCCATGTCCACAGCTACTCCTGCCGTAGCCTCACCATCATACACGGATGAGTCAGCTGAATTGTTTGACTACAGTGACACTGACATGCTAGACGAAGGAATTACAACATAGCGCTCAAAAGACCAAGGTCTATAAGGAAGTGGGAAAGACACACTATATGTCCACAGACAGTAATTCTTATCTTCAAGCGATGAACTTCTTTATAATGTAGACAGTAAAACGTGCACTACAGGAAAAAACAGAAAGAAGGACCAAAATTGCGCAGTACATCAACACCCGATGGAATTGAGTTTCATTCGTGTTTAACTCACATTCTGGGGAGCCTACAACCGGCTCTCAGGAATATAGCGAGCAGGGACTTATACCAGGTGCCCATAAACCCTTCGATCCGCTCCTTCAGTGTCGCCAATAGTGGTACTGTGAACAACTGAAGACTAACTGATCAGTTTTGCCCAGTTCTCATGGATATATTGCCCAGCTCTCATGGATATATTGCCCAGCTCTCATTGATATATTGGCATGGGGCCAGATGCCATGCAGGGGGTGGGGGCCGGATGCCATGCAGGGGGGTGCCCGGTCCTGAATAGCGTGAGAGTCTGTGGAAAGAGCGGGCGGCTGCGCGTGCGTGCGTGTGTATGAGCAGGTCACGCGGTCCGGCCAGTCAGGTAGTACAGAGACTCAGTTGGGAGTTGACAGGGGGCGATTGTATGTTACTTATGATTTTCCAAAAATTTCTTGGGTTTGATATGTTATTGTTTAGATTTGTGCATGCATTCCGCCATTTAGCCCCTTCCTTTAATTTGATGCAGAGAGAAACTGTGTTAGAGTATTTTTAAATGGTTTTAAAAAAAAAATGTTAGCTTGCCTCAAAACGAAAATTTAAGTAATTTTGGCATGTTTCTATTTTTTGGGGGGGGGGCGCTTCACATTTCTGTGCCTACAGGCTCCTGAGATGCAAATCCAGCCCTGGCTATTCTTGCATAACTCAGATTACACAAACATTCCGCACACAAGAGAGGCCAATGAAATAATATGGATTATGAGGCCTGCACCCTACAAATATGCTAATATGCCTGCAGGTCCATGCACCCCAAGTCCAAAGTGACATATATATGCATATATAGAAATTTTATGTATTCATCCCTGCTTCAGCAGAAAATTTGGTGATTCATTACTGGTAAGGGGTGACCAGAAGTTCAGAAAGTGGAACCCAGTATCAGGTATTAGAAGGTGTAGAATGGGCAAGACCTTTTGGTGTCTTCGTATGGGCTTTGTATGGAGTCCAGGGACAACAGGATCTGGAATTAGGAATGGAGCTAGAGGAAATAAGGAACAACCCAGGGCTGGATTTAAATCCCAGGAGCCTGCAGGCAGAGAAACCTGGAGTGCACCTCCCACAACCACCAAGCAAAATGCAAAAATTGGTGGAGATATTTTTTTAATTTATATGTTCAGGGACAAATTACACATTTTCAAAAATTAGTAAAACAGGATCTCAGTGAGTGCTGTGTTGACAGGATGCATGGAGGAGGGAAGAGGAAGAGCTAAGGACAAGCACCTGGAGAGCCGGCTGCTCAAACTGCTCAGTCATCATGACCGGCTCCAGACTAAAAAGTGCAATAAATAATTATTTTTATTATTTTTTCTTTTTTTTCTTTTCACTTTCAGTTTTATAGAGAAAGGTATTTACCGCAGGGGGCACCTTGCTCTGTAAAACAAAACAAAAAAAATTAGAAAAATAAGGTTTTACTATTTTTTTTTTTACCCTTACAGAGATAGGTGTCATGCTCAGGAAGGCACCTTTCTGAGTAAAACTAAGAAAAAAATGTCTTACAAAGGAAGGCATACCCTGTGGTGGGCGCCTGTAGGCATATGCCTACGTTACCTAATTATAATTCTGGCCCTGGAACAACCTTGATCAGGAAAAAAGTTGACATCTGTAGCCTGGGAATCAGAAACAAGCATGGTCAAGAACAATCTGAAGTCTTTGGCCAGGAGATCAGGAACAATACACAAGATACAGAGGCATGTCCTTAGTCCAGGATATATACAGGCAACGAGAGTAGGAAGGTAACAGAGGAAACAGAACCAAAATGATCTGGAACGCTTTGTCACAAGCATTGTGGCAACTCAATAACCGAGTACTGCCGGTGTGGAGTGCTCTGTATTTATTGGAAGAGGTGACTGTGAGGAATCTCTCCTGGTTGCAGATCCTCGGTGCCCAACGGAGATTCAAGAATCCTGTGTGGCGTTCTTCCAGTCTTTTGCATCAGTACGTCATCATGGTGCCTGAACGACAAAGGTGTGTCAGCACATTGCACTAGCAGTGGTGTTTTGGGCAATGGAGTCTGCTGGAATGACGCAGATGCTGCTGTAAATAATTTCGACTGTGTCAATTGTGGTTTGTGGACATAGCAGGGAGGAGCTCAAAAAGTCTAAAATTAAAATAGTCATGACTGGGGGGGGGAGGCTGGCCGTGGAAGGAAGAAGTCGCATCTTGCTTGAGCTCCGCAGTGTTTCTTTCTCCCCGGGGCCAATTTTTGTCCTTTTCCGCTGATATTTCTTCCTGAGGCTCCTGAGCAGCTGGCCATCAGGAGTGTGCTGACTGGAGCCCGTTCCCCCCCCCCCACTTCGGTCCAGAGACTTGCTTGTGGGCCACCATCTCCGGCTGGAGTGTGCTGCCGGCAGCCATTTTGCGATCTACTTCTCGGCCCCTGTCACTGCCCAGTTTCGCTGAATTGAGTGCCCTTATCCCACCGGGGACCATGCTGAGGGCCGTGGGGATGAAGGACTCACATCTCCCGGCCATCCTGGATGCTATACTGCAGCTGCTGGAGGGTGAGGAGCGAATGGTGACGCGGGACGATATGCGCCATGCCATGGCCATGCTGCGATCCGGCTGAGAGGCTGAAGCTCTGAGCAGCGATGCTCCAGGGGGCGACCGGCCCAAAATGGTTCAGTACGGCAGCGTGGTTCCAGAGACGATGGAGGCCGGTGTGTTATGGGACGAGGATGGGGAGCCGGATCACCTGTTACCACTTACCGTCTCGCAGATTAAACAGCCTCCTCTGCATGATCCAGCGTCTGCCCGACCAGAGCTTTCGGGTGTGCAGAAGGCACCTGCAGGCACCATCCAATGTCTGGTGGGAGAAGAGATTCCCCTCGCGCCCTCCTGGCATCCCTTTCTCCGGTGCCGCCTGCTGCGGATGGAGACGTGACCGCTGAGATGGCTGCCGCATGCATCCCTGAGACATCTATGTCGCTGGGACAGCTGAGTTCCAAGAGACTGTCCATTGGAGGGTCGACCTCGGCCCCATGCTCGTGTCGCAAAGGGGGCCGCCTGGGGGCTGGTCGGCCGCCGGGCTTCACAAGAGATGCCTACATCTGGAGGTGCTATGGACTCCATGGAGAGGATGCTCCTGATGGCCTGTTAGCGCTGCCCTGAGCAACCAGGAGTCTAGCGACTGCTACAGGGTAGGCTGCTGGATTCAGCGCCTGCCTCGTAATGTGCTTGTAAAAATGGACGCTAGGGGGAGATTTGCGAACGCAAATTTTTCCCCTTAGCTTTCCCTTTTTAGCTTAGGGCACATGATTGTGCCCTTAGTATGTGTCACGCCCCATGCGGTCTGCTGTGCTCGGCGACCAGTAGCATCTTCCATGCTGCTCGCTGACCAGCCGCCGAGTGAAGAAGCGTCCGGCTGCGATCATGTGATGTGGCTGGGGGCGGAGCGCTGCATGTTGACGCAGCGACCACCAGGTTTAAAACAAGTAGGCTGTAACAGACTCGTTGCCCTGATGTGGTTTTCACATCTTCTCAGTGCTCATCCGTATTTTGCTTATCGTGTATGACCATTGCTTGTTCGACTACCCTTCTGGCGTTTAACCCTTTGGCTTCACTTCTAACTACCTAATCTGGTTACCGACTCTGGAACATGGCTGACAATTATTCTGGCAAATGACTTGGGCATACGGCTGACGCAATACTCTGGCATTACTATCCTTGATATTCTGGTACATATTCTGTTATTTAACCTCTGTGGGAGATTCATGTTATTTACCCTTTCTTTCTGGTTCAAGAAAACTATCTTGGTCTCAGGTCTACATTCACCTTTACTGCTAAACCTGTGTGTATATAGTTTTCTAAGGTTCCTCGTCTGGGTTTGGGTAATAGGTAGCTGTGCTGAACATCTCAAGGATTGGAAGAATAAGATAGATGTTCTGCGTATAAGGATTAATTTATCAGTTGATGGGGAGAAAAGTAACAGTATGGTGCTGCGCTCATTTGAAGCATCTCCATTGACCTATGGCCCAGTCACTCGGTTGGTCCTGGGGCAGGAAAGCCTACTTAAGGCACTATAACTATATTATTATATTATCTCACTTCAGAAAGGAAATGGCTCATAATGCCAATGTTGCAGCTCCATTGCTAAAATGTTGGATTGCGTGTACATGCTGGTGGCTGCTGCTGAAAGGAGAGTGCAGCTCTCCTACTGCTGCGATCTCCTTCCTCTAAAATAGAGCTGTCAAGCTCCGACCCCCAGATTTTTCTGAACTACAACTTCCATGATTCCCTGTCCATCTAGTGCACTGAAAGAATTCTGGGAATTATAAGCATCAACACCTGTGGGGTCGTGCGTTTGACAGCCCTGCTCTAAAACATTAGATTCTCCAGTATTCTGAAATCTGGAAGAATCTAAAGTCCGGAATGCTCTGTGTCCCAAACATTCTTGTTAAAAGATGCTCAAAATTTTCGTGTTCGATTAATCAAATTTTTTTAAATCGTTTAATTTCGATTAATTATAACGCACAGATCCAACTACTTTTTAGCTGATCTGCTTTGTCTTGGGCCCTGGGTCTCGGTCTTGGGTCTGGGCCCTGTGTCTTGGGTCTGGGCCCTGGCCCTGGCCCTGAGTCTTGGGCCCTGGGTCTTGGGTCCTGGGTCTGGGCCCTGGCCCTTGGGGTCTGGGCCCTGGGTCTTTGCCCGTGGTCTGGGTCTGGGCCTTGGCCCTTGGGGTCTGGGCCCTGGGTCTTTGCCCTTGGTCTGGGTCTGGGTCTGGGCCCTGGCCCTTGGGTCCTGATTCTTGGTGTCTGGGTCTTGGGGTCTGGGCCCTGGGTCTTGTCTGGGGCCTGATGTGTGCCTGGGGTCTGGTGTGTGCCTGGGGTCTGGGCCCTGCTGGTTTTTGGCTGGGTCCAAAGCTTGACTGAGACAGGCAGCACCATACTCACCGCTCCTCCGCTGCCTTCTCGTCTGCCGTCTTCTTCCTGTGCCAGTCGCTGTGTGTGACACACGCGTCGCACACGTGACTGGAGGGCAGCGCCAAAGCAGCGTGCTTTGCACGCTGCTGTAGGGCAGCCCAGGGCCCCAGGAAGCCAGTACAGCTCCGGATTCGGACTCCTAGACTCCGATACCGGAGCTGATGGGCCCCCCTGATCAAAATAAATTTAATCAATCAAAAATTTTAACGATTAATTGATTAATTAATCATTAATTTCCACAGCCCTACTAAAAAAAAGCATATTTTTTTGCCTTTTCTTGTTGGAGGAGGGTCCTACTGAGGAGGAATAGAGAACACCATTAAGGATTTGTTTGGTCAAAATGGCTACATGCCTACAAGGATTGGCGAGGTATAGTCCTACTACCCTTCTGCTGCTTTAATACCATCTCCGCCAACAGTCTTTCTGGTCTCTGGCTTATTGATCAATCCTTAATGTTTTGTACAGTGCTAATCATGAATAGGTCACCAGTGATATGTTTTGTACTAGCTCTATGTATTTCTATAGTGTTGCCATACTCTCTTTTTCTGTATTCTTGCCTATCTTCATAACAAGAATCATCTGACCTCCTCAATCATCTTTTTAGCAAGTATCTGCATTCCATCCTATGTCCATTTATCTGTATCTCGTTCCCTTTGGTTATTGCAGGGCTGGATGAAGATCTTTATGGGCCTGGAGCTGAATTTTTTGGTGGGCTTTTTTTGGAATTTAGTGAAATGAAAACACATTTTAGGTTATTTAATAGTGCAGATACGGGTATATGTGACCAGGCAGATACTGCGTGAGGATATTTCCATTCCGATTTCAATTCAATTTACAGCATGTAAAATTGGTTCTTCACATTTTAACATGAAAACCTTTTTAGTTATATATTCTATAAAAAATTCCGAACACACTGGAGAAACCCAAGCAGCCACCAATAACAGCGGAGAAGCAGCCGCCGGAAAAAACCGACACCGCAGATGAATGGAGTGAGGAAAAAAAAACAGTATGCTTGAATGTTTGAAAAGTGAAACGCTGTTTGCAAAGAAACTACAGAATGAAAATGTCTGAAATTTACATATAAGATCCAATGAATGATAATAAAAAGGGCTGTTACGGAATAAAGAAAAAATTCTAAAAAAAAAAAAAATGGTCAAAAATTCTTCGCAAAAAATCCCGAAAAATACCTAAAAGATCCTAAAAAATCTAAAAATAAATAAACTTTTTACTGCAGAATATTATAATAAACAGTTTATTAGGGGGGCGTGGCCGGGACGTCCAGGAAGATGGCCGCTTGATCAGTGAGCTCCGCTGAGCGCGCCGCTTTTACCCCTCTTCCGCTGCACATCCGCACCCATGGGTAAAGCCAAGAAGCCCCTACACACCCCTGGCCCCCCTGATCCTACCGGGAGCCAGCAGACTGGGTCCATCAGGCCATTTTTAGCCCCTCTTTCGACCGCTGAAATCGCTGACCCGGAATCCAAGATGGCCGCCGCCGCATGCTCCTCGGCCTCCAACTCTCCAACGCACTCAGTGAGTGTCTGGGACCCCCCAAATGACCTCCGCCAACTCCTACAATATCTCCCCAGTAAGGAGGACCTAGCCGCTGCCACTACTGAACTGGGAGCTTCCCTCCTCACAGAAATCCGCGCGCTGCGCACAGATCTGGGCGGCATACAGACCAGGCTACAGCACGTGGAGGTGACACAGGAGCAGCAGTCTGCCACGATAGCGGCCCATTCTTCTGCAGTAACTACGCAGCGCTCCGCCTTACAAATGATGGCCCGCCATTTAGAAGATATAGAGAACAGAAATCGCCGTAATAACATCAGGGTTCGAGGCCTCCCGGAGCTAGAAAACTCACAGGAGGAACTAAAAGGCACCCTCATCGCTTTATTCAATGACATTCTGGACAGGGACCCTGCCGCGGATATCGAATTGGAACGCTATCACAGAGCACTGAGACCGAAGGGCCCCCCTGACGCACCCCCGCGCGATGTGATATGCTGCCTTTTACGCTACCCGCTGAAAGACTCCATACTGGCCACAGCTTGGGGCTCTCGCACCATTGATTTCGCAGGAGCTAAGATCTCGCTCTTTCAGGATCTCTCACCCGCCACCTTGCAGTCCAGACGCATGTTACGTCCGCTCATGGCTGCATTGCAGGACATGAAACTTCAATACAAGTGGCTATTTCCATTTGGCCTCCAAGTTCGCACGCCTTCGGACCGCTTAACCTCCGCAGTGAGCTGGATCTCCCGCTGTTTTTAGAGGAACTCTCCCTTCCACCGGACACGCTCCCGGCTTGGCCAGACCTGGCGCTGCTATACTTGCCGCTGGAACAGGTTCCACCACGCCCGCGAAGATCCCGCCGCAGGCGCCGTTCCTCCTCCTCGCAGGCACCGGTGGACTGAACTGGCCTTCTTCAGACTCGTCTGAGTGCTTCTCTGAGACCCCAGGACCTCTTCCTCTGCGGCGGAAGATGCCCTATGCTGGTATCAGCGCATAGCTGATTCGAAGACCTTGCCAGTGTCAGTATCCTTTTCATGTGTTGCTAGGCCTGAGGTATTGGATTTAGGAAAGTGGTAACCCACACTATCCACATCCGAACACCCAGCAAACCAGATGGTAGTGGTTTCCCCCAAACCAATAGATACAAATAATAGCAATACGTATCTGGTCTGCGCGAAAGGACGCTAGGGAATTCAGATAGGTTTCTCACAGGACGTCTCCATCATATTCACATGTGGAAATAAAAACACAAAATAGCAACTCTAAGTGCAGTGGTTATATACAGAAACTGAATTTGTATAGTCTTGTAGTTGTTCAACTCACAGACATAGAGCCCGTACACTGGCTCTAAGTGGATTGTGGCCTTTGGGTTAGTTGTCTTCACTCAGTTTCTCAGGAAACCCACTCCTTTTTGTTGGTAACTCGTCCCATCCAAGCCTGAGGTATGCCCGACTGCCCAAGCCTCTTCCCAGGCAGGCTTGTGTAACCCGACTGGCGGCGTGGGTCCTCCTCCGCCTTTATGCCTTCACCGGCCTACTCCTTTTATCTATGGCCCAAAGCACTGCACGACTCTTTGCACCTCAGTGGTGACATGTACGAGCCGACATTTTTTCTCTTTTTTCAGAGCACACCCATGTACTTACTCGATTTGGGGGCTGCGCGTTCGGCGCCTCCTGTGTGTTCTTTGATCTTTTAATTTTTTACTTTTCCTATTTTTCATTCTGCTGTTTTTCTAATACCTGTTGCTAAGTTGCAATCTGACTTTATTGTTTTACTATTCGACTTCTGTGTTGACTGTCCTGCGCCGGGTATACCCCCCTGAGTCAGTGCCTTCACGGAGGGTTCGTTGGTGCTCACACCCCCCCCCCTCTGCGACCTGAGACTCCCCCGCGTCCACCAAGTGGCGTGGCGACCTGTCTCCTTAGGCACGCGCTCCTCGTGTTTATAATTGTACCATTGTAATTGTTTTTTTGTCTTTGTTCCCCTGTACCTGGTCTACCCCACTGGGTGCACCCCCCATCCCCCTCCCCAGACCTTTCATATTGTTATCTCCCTCCTGAATATACCATGGCCACTGTCCCCCGCACTCTTAAAGTTCTCTCAATCAATGCGAAAGGTCTGAATATACCCGAAAAGCGTCATGCGGCCCTTAGGGAATTTACCTCACTTCATGCTGACGTTGTATTAGTACAGGAAACCCATTTTCCGCATGCCAAGCCCCCCTCCTTTAAAAACCACAAATATCCTACTGGTTATTTCAGTAATGCTGCAGCTGGTAAAGTTTGCGGCACTGCTGTGCTGTTTTCTCGCTCCACCCCGTTCAGTAACCCAACCTCTTTGCTGGATCCCGCTGGTTGTTATACATTTGTGAAGGGCCAAATTGGTGCGCAATGGTACACTTTTGTCTCCATATACCTCCCGAACCGGCAACAACACACAGCCATTCGTTCTATACTTCGTCGACTGCAGGACTTCCAGGAGGGCATCTTAGTGGTGGGAGGTGACCTTAACCTACCGGTTGACGCTCGCCTGGATACCTCTAGAGGTGTCACCAGCACCCCGCACACCATCCTCCGTCGCACCCGACTTGCACTACACTCCCTGAGACTGATGGACTGCTGGCGCTCGCTCTTCCCCTCCACACGAGACTATACATACTACAGCGCGCCGCACCAGCTCTACACACGCCTCGACTACATCTTCCTCCCTTTTGGTAGTATACACCTCCTGGAATCCGCCGTCATAGGCCCCATGACCTGGTCGGACCATTGCCCGGTCCTGATCACGCTATCCTCCCCCCTCGCCCGCCCTAGGGAGAAACTATGGCGCCTTAATGAATCCCTTCTTACTGACCCCCAGATTAAAGAAGGCCTCCACGACGCACTACGCAACTATTTTACAGAAAATGACACCCCCGAATGCTCCCCGCAGATCATTTGGGAAACCCATAAGGCTGTCATCAGGGGATACTTCATCCAACAGGGCGCGCGACGCAAGAGAGAACGCACTGAGCAGCAGGAATCCCTACTGCGGCGCATAGTGGCCCTGGAATGATCTCATAAACTGCACTCTGACGACAACACCTATGCTGAACTGCTGGACCTTCGGTCACAGCTCCGCTCCCTCTTTAATAACAGGGCTCAGAAAGCCTTCCTGACAGTACGTAAAACCTTCCATGAACATGGTAATAAATGCGGCAGACTTCTGGCTAACGCCCTCCGAACCCACTGACAGGCACTCTATATAACCCATCTTCGCTCCCCCCAGGGTCCCACCGTTACCCTCCCAAAAGACACGCTTGGCCTCTTCCATGACTATTTTACTAAACTATACGGCCTCACCTCGCCCCCAACCAGACGGCCCCTGACATCACCTGGCACTTCCTTCGCACCCATTTACTCTCGAAACTGACGCCGCTCATGAGGTCCTCCATTGAAGGCCCAATCACTGCGGAGGAACTGCATGATGCGATCAAGCGAACGCCGGTGGGTAAAACCACGGGGCCTGATGGCCTTACTCTTAAATACTACAAAACATGTGAAAAATTCCTGTCTCGTGCCGGGCTGGCTTCCTTTAATGGCCTGACCGAACCAGCGTCCCATATTGCCCCACAAACACTCTCTGCCACCATCACGCTAATCCCTAAACCAGACAAGGATCACGCCCTGTGCACTAATTATAGACCGATCTTCCTCCTGAACCAGGACGTAAAACTCTTTGCTAAGGTACTTGCCCTGCGCATCGCAAAACATATGAGACACCTGATTCACCCTGACCAGACAGGATTTATCCCGGGATGGAGGGGTGAGATAACACTACGCTGACCATTAACATAATTCATGCTGCTCAGAGACCCGGCGCCGGTCCGACCCTGCTCCTCTCCACCGACGCTGAGAAGGCATTTGATAGGGTGCACTGGCCTTTCTTATTTCAGACTTTACGCCATATGGGGTTTGGCCCAAATGCCCTGAGCTGGATAACTGCGCTCTATGACTCCCCTACCGCCCGCATTAACCTAAACGGCACCCTGTCCTCCCCATTCACCATTAATAATGGCACTCGCCAGGGCTACCCTCTCTCCCCCCTTTTATTTGCACTGTCTCTGGAACCCCTTCTTCAGGCTATCAGGACCAACCCTTCCATCAACGGGATTTGTGTTGGACGCCGCACATATAAAGTAGCGGCGTATGCAGATGACCTGCTATTTTTTATACAGCAGCCCCAGATTTCCCTACCTTCACTCATTGAATTACTCCGCGAATATGGTTCGCTAAGTAACTATAAAATTAACATGACAAAATCGGAAATTCTGAACATTTCAATACCTGCCGCCCTTAGCACACACATTCAATCCACATTCCCCTTTCGTTGGTGTACATCCACTCTTAAGTATCTCGGAGTCCACCTCACCCCAGCAGTATCAAATCTCTATGCTGCAAATTTCATCCCCCTGCTTAGGGTCCTGGAAAAGGACCTTGCTCGATGGGCCATCCCGCATATCACGTGGTTTGGGCGCATAAATGTCCTCAAAATGAATGTTCTAAAGAGTCCTTTATTTACTGCAAACCTTGCTGAGACATGTCCCCTCTGCCTTTTTTCGCTCCCTACAATCTCTCTTCATTAAATATGTCTGGGCCGGGAGTCGGTCGAGACTAAGCGTGCCGTTGTTGACGGCACCTCGCTCTCGTGGCGGCCTGGATATGCCACACCTGCAACACTATTATCATGCTGTCCATCTTCTGCGTCTGGCGGAGTGGAGCTCGGGTACCTCTGGTAAACAATGGGTGGCCTTAGAGCATGAACTGGCGGGCCGCTCGCTCACCTCCCTCCCTTGGCTTTTAGGCACCGCTGCCCTCACTGACATTCCCGCACACCCGACAGTTTCGGTTACATTGAATATCTGGCGTCGGCTGCAGAAGTCCACGCAACTGGCCCCCTGGCCTTCTCCACTCCTCCCTATCAGTCACTTGCTGGCCTTTTCGCCACGATTGCTGCCTCTCACTGACGCGGCCGTACCGCAGAACCCCCTACCTGGCCTGTACATTGACGGTGACCGACCTAAAGCCCCAAAAGACATAAAGGGATGTGCGTTTCGGGTTTCGGAATTTCGGAATTTTCACGAAATTTCCCGATTCGTGTTTTTGGATGCTGCCGATTTTTCCGAAAATTTTTAGATCCGAAAACGGCAGATCCGAAAAGTTTTCCGAGCCGAAACAAAATATTTTCGGAATTTTTGAATGGACTTGAAATGTGTCAAATCGAAATTTATTTTCGCTCTATTCATGATTTCGTTCCATTCGTGATTTCGGTTCCATTTCGGTAATTCTGGACATCGTATATTTATCTATTACCGGTTATATCACTTGCTTTTTTTGTTTCCAATGATCCGATAATTCTGTCGATACGAAAATTCGTAATCGAGTCGGATCCGATTCATCCGCGGGTCGCGCATGCACGCGCGCGCGGATATCGTAACTTTATTGAGCCATTTTTGTAGACAATTGCCAAAAAATATAGAAATTCTTTATCATGGCTGAAGGAAGAGACCGAGAGTCCCATTCAGACACCTCCTCATCTGCTTCCACCCCAGAGACACCCAGGAAGAAGCGGGCCAGCGACATGGCGTTTGAGGAGATGTTGGAGCTGGTCCGCATCTTCGATCTTAAAGATTATGACTGCTGTAAGGGCCCTTACGGCAGAAAGAATAATTCACGAAAGAATCGTATCCTTGACAAACTCCAAACCACCATCCTGGAGCTGTTCGGGAAGGACCGGACGAAGGACCAGCTCCACAAACACTGGTCCGACCTCAAGACGCGCGAGCAGGAGCAGCTGAGGCACATCCGGTGTGTCATAGCCAAACGTAAGTGGCATGTTATATTGTAAAGCGCTGCGCAAACTGTTGGCGCTATATAAATCCTGTATAAAAATAATAATGTGCTTGCATGTGCTAATGTGCACAGAAATACCTTCATTTATCTAGTCCTTTTTTCATGCAATGTGATTGTGTATAGCTTTGCGTTTTCACGACTCGTCATACATGCATTTTTGCCATAGCTCTTCCTTTTTGTGATTTTACGTATTCGTGAAAATTGTGACATTTGATGTATGTAGATGAAGTTACAATGCTGGATTTCTTTTGGCACTGTGTGTACTGCAGTGTGCTGGGGGGGGTTGTTGTGATTGAGTGATGCATACGAGATGACCCGCAGCTTGCCCAATATTGGCTCCCATCTGCACATCAACAAAAATCTCTGCATCTCTGCTAAGTGGTAGGATGGGACATGTAGTTGTTCTGAAAGTGCATCCAAACAGAGCCGCGTTCAATACGTCCTCAGCAGCTGCTGAATTGTTGCAGTGCAGCGATTCAGTTTGCTGCAGCAGTGTCATTATTGAACGCTTTAGATGAGAATTTCAAAACAAAATGGCGGATTTCTGTTGTTTCTGCAATATCCAGTTTTATTCGCAGAAACTGAAAGTGAAACTGAGGCTGAGGCCTTCTATAAAATAACTAAAAGCAGTCGCACAATGCGTTTTGTACGCACACAACACATGTAATAGTTTTTATTGAATAAACGTAATGTTTACTTCTGAAAAATATATATAATTGAACGGTAATATATGTCTATGTGCAGAGGAAATAAATAAATATTTTGTGACTTTAGACCTATGAGATGGGAGTAGTGGTGGGTCAAGCTGGTAGTGCTAGTGGGTAGTGGAGGGGTGTCGCAATACTTTCGGCAATATATTGTATAGATATACCATTTTTTCCAGTCTGCATTATTTACGTGTTATTTTTTGGATTTGGCAGAAGACAGGAAGAAGGCAGCAGCATCTGCCCTGGCGGGCACCAGTGCCCCAGTGGAGGAGGAGCCACGGCGACCACCAGCGCTGGTATATACTGTTTTATTTTGCAACGACTTTTGGTCAAAAACAGAAACATTTTTTGTTTACTGTATTTTAATTAAATTTTTTTATGTATAGCACAAGAGGAGCAGGAGGAGGAAGAGGAGGAGCAGGAGGAGGGCCATGATGGAGAGAGGGAGCCGGAGCAGCAGGAGGCCGCCAGTCCAGGTTTTTTTTTTTTTTACTGTTGTATTTTGCATCGACTTTTGGTCAAAAATAAATCAGTTTTGTTGTTTACTGTATTTTTTTTTCTTTAATTTCTTAGATATAGCAGCGGATATGCTGACGGTGGTGGTGGAGGAGGAGTCGGAGCCTCAGGAGGCCGCCAGCACTGGTATATACTACTGTTATATTTTTTCAAGACTTTCAGTCAAAAATAGAAACCTGCTTTACTTACTGTATTTTCCTTCTTTCATTTGTTGGATATATAGAAGGAGAAGCCAGACCGGACACGTCCAGTGTCCGGATAATCAATCGGGAGGCGATCGGCGAGCTAAGGCTGGCTGTTTCAACAATTGATGCCATCCAGGAACTTCTCCAAGAATTGCGAGAGCACATAGTCAATGCCGCGGACATCCTGGAGCGGCAGTGAGACAGACCAGTGGCAGCCTCCGCCCGAAATCTGCAGGTTCACTCAAGACGAGGCCGGACCGGACACGAGCAAAGATTGTCTCAACACGAGTCTCTTCAGGAAAGGCAAACTTTATTGTGATATCACGGATGTGCCTCAGCTGCTCCTGCTCGCCTGCTTTGAGGTCAGACCAGCGTTTTCGGATCTGGTCCTTCGTCCGGTCTTTCCCAAACAGCTCCAGGATGGTGGTGCGTAGCTTGTCAACGATACGATCCTTTCTAGAATTATTCTTCCTGCCGTAAGGGCCCTTATGGCAGTCATAATCTTTGTAATCAAAGATGCGGACCAGCTCCAACATCTCCTCAAATGCCAGTAATTCTCAAGTGAACCAATATTCTGAACAAGATGTTCGCCTGGCTTACAATGGCGGCCATCTTCCAGTCTATGTTTGTTTGTGTGGTTTGTGCCCCTGTTGGGCAGTTTGCCATCCTTGGCATGTTCCCTTCCCTTCCCTTCCCCATGTTGTAAATAAATTTTCTATTTTTTCTATATTTTCCTGTTTGTGTGCGTTGCTTTTCCTTACTTAATAAGTTAATATGTATTGCTTGGTTTCCACACTGTTAAAATTATATGTACATAAATTTATTGACATTTCTATGGACCCTTTGTCATAAATTTGTCAACATATTTGTGGCCATGAATGTGACTGTGCACATTCTACACTCCCTGCCTGGCCAAAAAATGTCACACACTAACACAACCTTGTTGTACTGCCTTGAGATTTGATTACCGACGTGGCCTGGTTTTGTTAAGCTTAGGCGATGTCACAACAACACAGATTTTTGTCCACAGTCACATTCATTGTATAACCAAGAATTTATCAAAAAATATTGATGGCAGCACTGCGTGAAGTCTTCTCCAACACAACCCAAAGATCCTTAGTGCGGCTCAGGTCTAGTTTATTTGTCCGTTTGCAGCTTCACGCAACACCTCCTCCCAGCTATGAGCTCTCTCTCTCCCACCGCTGCCCGCTTAGACGCTGCCCGCCAACATGGTCACGTCTTTGCAGGAAGACAACAGCGTGGGGGAACGGCAGCTGCCGACAGTCCCAAGACCTCGTCACAATGACGTCAGTTCTGGAGTTAACCCCTAACTGCGACCAATGGTGGAGATAGGGGGTTCCAATGAACCCCCTATCTCCCGATCTGCGGCAGCTATCGGTTGGTTAATGTTTGGTATCTTTGGATCGACCAGAGCATGGCCTTTCCAACAATACCAAACATGACAATGTTAAAAATTATAAAAAATTAAAATATAAAAAAAATAAACAGGTTTTTTGTTTTCTTTTGTTAATGCAGCAATATTGTTCCCATTTCAATTATAATGTGAACAATGATGCTGCACTAAGGATTTTTGTATGGGGTGCGTTTGTTAAAAATAGTGTAATTTTCACCCAAAAAAATATAACAAGTCCCCTTTTCAATTTTTTTTAACAAACGCAACTCATAAAATATAACCGCAAACACTCGCATGTTAAAATGTGAAAAAAACACTTTACACCTTGTAAAACAAACATTGAAAATTCTAATTTTATTGCATTTTTTGTTATAATATACAGACAGGACATGACGCTTACATATGATAATGATATATTATGAATCATCTGCCGAGTCTGCCGGAAAGAACGATATATAACATGTCTGGGTCATATTATAAAAGAAGGCTTCAAAACGCATTTAAACACGAGGAGCGAAACTGTTAAAAATTAGCTCAGCAGCAGACCGCAGTGCCGCACACAGGCGTGAAGGGAAGCCGTGAAATGCCTCAGCAGCGAAAGGGTTAATTTTTTGTTGTTGTCTGTTTTAAATCTTTTTTTTTTTTCTTTTTTTTCGTTTCAGATCATTTTGATCAATTATTTTTCCGTTTTAAAACCTTTTTGTTCTGGTTTTTATTTTTAAAGTCAAACCATTCTGGTCAGTTTAAAGTTGTGAAATGTATATTCATAAGAAAAAAAGGATCTTTATTTAATAAAAAAAAAACACGATAGAATCGCCAGAATTATCGTATCGACAGAATGAATTATCGAATCCGAAAAACAAACCAAAAATTTATTATAAAAAATATATAAAGTATAAAAAAGTAAACCATAGTAGTTTACGTCAAAACGAATAGAGTTAGACACTTTGAAACGAGGAGAACAGACGTTCCGAAAAAAATGAAAATTTCCGAAATCACGAAAAGTCGATACAAAAAATGAGCAAAGTGACCCGAAAATACGAAAAATGGTCGATATTCCAAAAAAAAAAAAATGTACACGAAAAACGAGCCGAACCAAACCGAATCGAAACAGAAATCGGTCGAAACGAACCGAATTGAAAATTTTAAACATCAGAACAAATCGAACCGAATCGAACCGAAAAAAAAATCGGTGCACAAGCCTATTAATATCTGACATCCCGATGTGAAACATCGGGACTTTTGCATTCGATTTCGACCATTTTAATTTTTTTAACTTTTGGATAGTCAAAAATCGAAATCTATCCAAAAAGTCCCAATGTTTCACATCATTCTGAACTTTGTTTGGATAGAGTAAGTCCGTGGGTGTGCGGCCGTTAAATGTATATACCAGTGGCGTCGCTACGTGGGGGCGGGGGGTGCGGCCCGCACCAGGTGACACCCGCCTTTAGGGTGACACCGTCACCTTAAGGGCGGGTGTCTCACTCTCCGCCGCGTTTTTCGCTCCCTGCAAGCGTCCGAAGCATGCAGCTTCGGCGCTCGCCTGGAGGAAACACGTCACCAGCCAATCGCGGCTGGTCACGTGGCTCCCCCTGGCGAGCGCCCAAGCTGCGCGCCGCCGGACGCTCTGAGGGAGCAAAAAAGGCGGCGGAGGTGAGCTGGGGCCATTATCATGAGGTGCTGGGGCATTCCATGTGCTGGGGCAAATCCATGAGGAGCTGGGGCATATCCATGTGTTAGCTGGGTATCCATGTGTGAGCTGGGGCATATCCATGAGGTGCTGGGGCATTCCATGTGCTGGGGCATTTCATGTGCTGGGGCATATCCATGAGGAGATGGGGCAAATCCATGTGTGAGCTGGGGCATATCCATGAGGAGCTGGGGCATATCCATGTGTGAGCTGGGGCATATCCAATTATCCATGAGGAGCTGGGGCATTCCATGTGCTGGGGCATATCCATGAGGAGCTGGGGCATATCCATGTGTGAGCTGGGGCATATCCATGAGGAGCTGGGGCATTCCATGTGCTGGGGCATTCCATGTGCTGGGGCATATCCATGAGGAACTGGGGCATATCCATGAGGAGCTGGGGCATATCCAGGAGGAGCTGGGGCATATCCAGGAGGAGCTGGGGCATATCCACGAGGTGCTGGGGCATATCCACGAGGAGCTGGGGCATATCAACGATGAGCTGGGGCATATCCACGAGGAGCTGGGGCATGTCCACGAGGAGCTGGGGCATATCCACGAGGTGCTGGGGCATATCCACGAGGTGCTGGGGCATATCCACGAGGAGCTGGGGCATGTCCACGAGGAGCTGGGGCATGTCCACGAGGAACTGGGGCATGTCCACGAGGAGCTGGGGCATATCCACGAGGAGCTGGGGCATATCCACGAGGTGCTGGGGCAATATCCATGAGGAGCTGGGGCATATCCAAGAGGAGCTGGGGCATATCCACGAGGTGCTGGGGCATATCCACGAGGAGCTGGGGCATATCCACGAGGTGTTGGGGCATATCCACGAGGAGCTGGGGCATATCCACGATGAGCTGGGGCATATCCACGAGGAGCTGGGGCATGTCCACGAGGAGCTGGGGCATGTCCACGAGGAGCTGGGGCATGTCCACGAGGAGCTGGGGCATATCCACGAGGTGCTGGGGCAATATCCACGAGGAGCTGAGGCATATCCATGAGGAGCTGGGGCATTCCATGTGCTGGGGAATTCCATGTGCTGGGGCATATCCATGTGGAGCTGGGGCATATCCATGTGTGAGCTGGGGCATATCCATTAGGAGCTGGGGCATTCCATGTGCTGGGGCATTCCATGTGCTGGGGCATATCCATGAGGAGCTGGGGAATATCCATGAGGTGCTGGGGCAATATCCATGAGGAGCTGGGGCATATCCAGGAGGAGCTGGGGCATATCCACGAGGTGCTGGGGCATATCCACGAGGAGCTGGGGCATATCCACGAGGTGCTGGGCCATATCCACGAGGAGCTGGGCCATATCCACGAGGAGCTGGGGCATGTCCACGAGGAGCTGGGGCATGTCCACGAGGAGCTGGGGCATATCCACGAGGTGCTGGGGCAATATCCACGAGGAGCTGAGGCATATCCATGAGGAGCTGGGGCATTCCATGTGCTGGGGCATTCCATGTGCTGGGGCATATCCATGAGGAGCTGGGGAATATCCATGAGGTGCTGGGGCAATATCCATGAGGTGCTGGGGCAATATCCATGAGGAGCTGGGGCATATCCAGGAGGAGCTGGGGCATTCCATGTGCTGGGGCATTCCATGTGCTGGGGCATATCCATGAGGAGCTGGGGCATATCCATGTGTGAGCTGGGGCATATCCATGAGCTGGGGCATTCCATGTGCTGGGGCATTCCATGTGCTGGGGCATATCCATGAGGAGCTGGGGCATATCCATGAGGAGCTGGGGCATATCCAGGAGGAGCTGGGGCATATTCACGAGGTGCTGGAGCATATCCACGAGGAGCTGGGGCATATCCACGATGAGCTGGGGCATATCCACGAGGAGCTGGGGCATGTCCACGAGGAGCTGGGGCATGTCCACGAGAAGCTGGGGCATATCCATTAGGAGCTGGGGCATATCCATGAGGTGCTGGGGCAATATCCATGAGGAGCTGGGGCATATCCATGAGGAGCTGGGGCATTCCATGTGCTGGGGCATTCCATGTGCTGGGGCATATCCAGGAGGAGCTGGGGCATATCCACGAGGAGCAGGGGCATATCCACGAGGAGCTGGGGCATATCCACGAGGTGCTGGGGCATATCCACGAGGAGCTGGGGCATGTCCACGAGGAGCTGGGGCATGTCCACGAGGAGCTGGGGCATGTCCACGAGGAGCTGGGGCATATCCACGAGGTGCTGGGGCAATATCCACGAGGAGCTGAGGCATATCCATGAGGAGCTGGGGCATTCCATGTGCTGGGGCATTCCATGTGCTGGGGCATATCCATGAGTAGCTGGGGCATATCCATGTGTGAGCTGGGGCATATCCATGAGGAGCTGGGGCATTCCATGTGCTGGGGCATTCCATGTGCTGGGGCATATCCATGAGGAGCTGGGGAATATCCATGAGGTGCTGGGGCAATATCCATGAGGAGCTGGGGCATATCCAGGAGGAGCTGGGGCATATCCACGAGGTGCTGGGGCATATCCACGAGGAGCTGGGGCATATCCACGAGGTGCTGGGGCATATCCACGAGGAGCTGGGGCATATCCACGATGAGCTGGGGCATATCCACGAGGAGCTGGGGCATGTCCATGAGGAGCTGGGGCATGTCCACGAGGAGCTGGGGCATATCCATGAGGAGCTGGGGCATATTCATGAGGTGCTGGGGCAATATCCATGAGGAGCTGGGGCATATCCATGAGGAGCTGGGGCATTCCATGTGCTGGGGCATTCCATGTGCTGGGGCATATCCATGAGGAGCTGGGGCATATCCATGTGTGAGCTGGGGCATATCCATGAGGAGCTGGGGCATTCCATGTGCTGGGGCATATCCATGAGGAGCTGGGGCATATCCATGAGGAGCTGGGGCATATCCAGGAGGAGCTGGGGCATATCCACGAGGTGCTGGGGCATATCCACGATGAGCTGGGGCATGTCCACGAGGAGCTGAGGCATGTCCACGAGGAGCTGGGGCATGACCACGAGGAGCTGGGGCATATCCATTAGGAGCTGGGGCATATCCATGAGGTGCTGGGGCAATATTCATGAGGAGCTGGGGCATATCCATGAGGAGCTGGGGCATTCCATGTGCTGGGGCATTCCATGTGCTGGGGCATATCCAGGAGGAGCTGGGGCATATCCACGAGGAGCAGGGGCATATCCACGAGGAGCTGGGGCATATCCACGAGGTGCTGGGGCATATCCACGAGGAGCTGGGGCATATCCACGATGAGCTGGGGCATATCCACGAGGAGCTGGGACATGTCCACGAGGAGCTGGGGCGTGTCCACGAGGAGCTGGGGCGTGTCCATGAGGAGCTGGGGCATATCCATGAGGAGCTGGGGCATATCCATGAGGTGCTGGGGCAATATCCATGAGGAGCTGGGGCATATCCAGGAGGAGCTGGGGCATATCCAGGAGGAGCTGGGGCATGTCCACGAGGAGCTGGGGCATGTCCACGAGGAGCTGGGGCATATCCACGAGGAGCTGGGGCATATCCATGAGGTGCTGGGGCAATATCCATGAGGAGCTGGGGCATGTCCACGAGGAGCTGGGGCATGTCCATGAGGAGCTGGGGCATATCCATGAGGAGCTGGGGCATATCCATGAGGTGCTGGGGCATATCCACGATGAGCTGGGGCATATCCATGAGGTGCTGGGGCAATATCCATGAGGAGCTGGGGCATGTCCACGAGGAGCTGGGGCATATCCATGAGGAGCTGGGGCATATCCATGAGGTGGTGGGGCAATATCCATGAGGAGCTAGGGCATATCCATGAGGAGCTGGGGCATTCCATGTGCTGGGGCATTCCATGTGCTGGGGCATATCCACGAGGAGCTGGGGCATATCCGCGAGGAGCTGGGGCATATCCACGAGGAGCTGGGGCATATCCACGAGGGGCTGGGGCATATCCACGAGGAGCTGGGGCATATCCACGAGGAGCTGGGGCATATCCACGAGGAGCTGGGGCATGTCCACGAGGAGCTGGGGCATGTCCACGAGGAGCTGGGGCATATCCATGAGGAGCTGGGGCATATCCATGAGGTGCTGGGGCATATCCATGAGGAGCTGGGGCATATGCATGAGGTGCTGGGGCACATCCATGAGGTGCTGGGGCATATCCTTGAGCTGCTGGGGCATTCCATGTGCTGGGGCAGTATATCCATGAGCTGGGGCAGTATATCCATGAGCTGGGGCAGTATATCCATGTGCTGGGGCAGTATATCCATGAGCTGGGGCAGTATTTCCATGAGCTGGGGCAGTATCCATGAGCTGGGGCAGTACCAAACACGAATGTGAAAAAAGTTTGTAAAAATAAAAATAAAAAAATAGTTAAAAAAAACAATTTTTTTTTCTTTATTTTGGTCCGTTAATGCAGCAATATTGTTCCCATTTCAATTATAATGTGAACAATGATGCTGCACTAACGATTTTTGTATGCGGTGCGTTTGTTAAAAATCGTGTAATTTTCCCCCAAAAAAATGTAACGAGACCCCATCTCTAATGTTTTTTAACAAGCGCACCCCATACAAAATACAACCGTAATTGCTCGCATGTTAAAATGTGAAAAAAAAACACTTTACACATTGTAAATTATTGAAAAATCATATTTTATTGCATTTTTTGTTATAATATACAGACAGGACATAACGTATACATATAATAATGACATATTATGAATCTGCCGAGCCTGACGGAAAGAACGATATATAATATGTCTGGGTCATATACTAAAATAAGCCTTCAAAACGCGTTTAAACATGATGAGCAAAACCGGTAAAAATGACCTCAGCACAGAGGCGTGAAATGCCTCAGCAGCGAAAGGGTTAATTAAAAAAAAAACACGATAGAATCACCAGAATTATCGTATCGACAGAATGAATTATCGGATACGAAAAACAAAGCAAAAATTTATTTTAAAAAAAATATATAAAGTATAAAAAAGTAAACCATAGTAGTTTACATCAAAACGAATAGAGTTAGACAGCTTTGAAACGAGGAGAACAGACGTTCCTAAAAAAACGAAAATTTCCGAAATCACGAAAAGTCGATACAAAAAACCAGCAATGTGACACGAAAACACGAAGAATGGTCGATATTCCGAAAATATGTACAATTCCGAAAAACGAAAATTTCCGAAATCACGAAAAGTCGATACAAAAAACGAGTAAAGTGACACGAAAATACGAAAAATGGTCGATATTCCGAAAAAAAAATGTACCCGAAAAACGAGTCGAACCAAATCGAAACAGAAATCAGTCGAAACGAGCCGAATCGAAAATTTTAAACATCCGAAAAATCGAACGGTGCACAAGCCTAATTGACTCACCCTGACTCATTTCTCGCGACCTTTCATATGCACTGCCTCATAACCTACCTCCGCTCACTGGCCCCACTGGGCAAGTGCACTTGCCCCCTGACCACATTTGAACAAGTGATCACCCGTAAGACCCTTCCCCAACACGGCATCTCGACTCTGTATGGTGTCTTGCAAAACCTCTCTCCTTCCACACCCTCATATGTGGTGAAATGGGAAACAGGCCACCACCAAACGTTCACAGAGGAAGAGTGGACTCAAATGTTCACGCTCGCTACCCTGTGTTCTACTGCTACTCTTGCACAAGAAACGGCCTATAAGCTGCTGTCGAGATGGTATAGGGCGCCCTCCACTATTGCTACATACTCGGCCGCGACAGACGCCTCCTGGAGATTTGGAGCACAGCGTGCTGACCTACTGCATGTTTGGTGGTCATGCCCAGTGTTGCAACCCTTCTGGACACTGGTTCATGACGCCATCAGCAAAATCTCTGATTCTCCACCTTCCTACACCCCAGCAGCCATGCTGCTCCACCATACGCCATTATCAGTGGACACCTACAGAAACTCCCTTGACATACGTCTACTGAATGCCGCTAAGGCAGTGATACCCAGACACTGGAAATCCCCGCTAGCCCCCACTTTTCGCGAATGAATGGATGAAGTCCAACGTATCAGAGACATAGAGGATCTGATGCACCAATCCTCCGGCACTACCGCCAAACACTTGCGGTGTTGGTTTTACTGGTCCAAACCAGACTGCCCCCCCCTCACAATTCAGTAGGGCCCCCTGATCGCAACTGAATAACAAATGACTGGCCATCCCTCCCCCTTTTTTCCACTCCCTTGTCACAGGTTGTACCCCCCCTTTTTTATTAAATCTGCACTACCTATGTTTGCATGTATATATGTTGTTGAAAATGACACATTGTAGAATACTCACTATATTACTTGACGCTTATGTTTCCTGCAATTCGTGACTACTTGAATGTGCAGCCGTGCATTTACTTTATTGTTATGTAAGCAAAAAATTTCAATAAAATCTTATTACAATAAAAAACAAAAACAGTTTATTAGATATTGGATTAAAACGGGAATATTTTTAACATTGAAGCGTATGGGATTCGCCTGAATAAACCTGTCGAATTAAACCACCGAACAGCAGGGCATTTCGGCAGCTTTTCACTGCTGGTTTTTGTTCTCTGAATAGACGAAGCATTGCTTCTCTATGGGGATTTCACTGCCCTCGAACAGGCAACGAACAGGCACCGTATACTTTCGTCCAAATCACTCAACTACAACCGCCCTTTTAAAAGTTTGCAATGATATCCAAGCTGGCATGAAACAAGGAAACCTAACTGGAGCCTTGATTTTGCCAAGGCCTTTGACACAGTAGACCATGGCATCTTATTTCAAAAACTTAAAAACTCTGGTATTGGTGATTACAGGCTAACCTGGTTTGAATCATATGTATCCAACCGATCGCAACATGTGTCCATCTCTGGAAGCTCCTTCCTCCCTCTCCCAGTCACGTGCGGAGTACCCCAAGGCTCAATACTCGGCCCCCTGCTATTCACATTATTCATAAATGATCTGCCCAACGTCTGCAAAGCCTCAACTGTACACATGTACGCAGATGACACCGTAATCTATACCAGCAAACCAGATCTCCCACAGCTGGAGGCCGTGCTGCAAGAACAATTCACAGAGGTCGAAAAGTGGATCACAGATAACAAACTTTTTCTAAATACTGACAAAACTGTAACGATGCTTTTTGGAACAGCACCTAAACTACATAAACTGCAAAATCCCCATCTACATGTCAGGACAAAATCAAATGGCACACTGACCACAGTCACTTCTCTCAAATATCTAGGTATATGGTTAGACCCAAATCTATCCTTTGGCCCCCACATAGAAAAACTCTCATCTAAACTTTATCCCAAACTAGGTGCCCTGTACAGAAACAAATCCTGCCTGAGCCCCGCGGTAAGAAAGCAGATTGTACAACAAATGCTTATGCCGGCTATTGATTACGGAGATGTAGTGTATGCAGCGGCCCCACAAACACACCTTCAGAAACTTACTACATTGTAGAACTCATTCTGCCGCTTTGTGCTACAATGTAACTACATAACCCACCATTGTGACATGTTAAGAGACCTAAACTGGCCGTCGCTTGAATCTAGATGCACCCTTCACCTTTCCAACCTGGTGTTTAACCACTTCGCTGCTGAGGACGCGCTCAGCGCGTCCTCAGCAGTACCGCTGGTGTGCTGAGGACGCGCTGAGCGCGTCCTCCCATTGGGGTCAGCGTTCGGCCGGGTTCCGGCCGATCGCTGGCCCCTCCGGTGCGGGCTAACATCCTGGATGTCAGCCCGGCATCCGGACCAGCAGCCGCCAGAATTAGGTGTCATCGCGGGGCCGCGATGACACCTAATTCAGGCGCCCCCCCGCATGTGCGGAGGAGGCGCCTGAAAGGGAGGGGGGGAGGTCCTTCGGACCTCTCTCCCTCCCGATCGGCGGCTCTGTGGGGTTAACCCAGGCATCATTTGGAAGGGCACAGCCTGCCCTTCCGAATGATGCCTGGCATTAACCCCTGGGGAGCTGGATCGCGAATCGGCGCTGAAAAGCGCCGGTTCGCGATCCTTTCCCGGAGCTGGCCGACATCTTGGATGTCGGCCAAGCCTCCGGGAACTCCCCCAGAGGACTGGTGTCATCGTGCGTAGCACGATGACGCCAGTCCTAGAGTTAACCCCTAACTGCCACCAACTGTGGAGATAGGGAGTTCCAATGAACTCCCTATCTCCCGATCCGTGGCAGCTAGGGGTTAAATTTTGGTATGGTTGGATCGGCCAGAGCATGGCCGTTCCAACGATACCAAACATGAAAGTGAAAAATTTTGTAAAAAAAAAAAAAAAGGAAAAATAAAAATAAAAAACAATTAAAAAAAAAATTAAAAAAAAATAAATAAACACTTTTTTTTATTTTTTTTGGTTTGTTAATGCAGCAATATTGTTCCCATTTCAATTATAATGTGAACAATGATGCTGCACCAACGATTTTTGTATGCGGTGCGTTTGTTAAAAATAGTGTCATTTTCCCCAAAAAAAAATGTAACGAGACCCCATCTCTAATTATTTTAACAAGCGCACCCCATACAAAATATAACCGTAATTGCTCGCATGTTAAAATGTGGAAAAAAACACTTTACACATTGTAAATTATTGAAAATACATATTTTATTGCATTTTTTGTTATAATATACAGACATGACATAACGTATACATATAATAATGACATATTATGAATCTACCGAGTCTGACGGAAAGAACGATATATAATATGTCTGAGTCATATACTAAAATAAGCCTTCAAAACACGTTTAAACATGATGCGCAAAACAGGTAAAAATGACCTCAGCATAGGGGCGGGAAAAGCCTCAGCAGCGAAAGGGTTAAGAGCTTCTCTGGGAAGCTACCACCCTACCTGAATAGACTGCTTCCCCTAGCAGTTCCCTCATCCTATAACCTCCGATCCAGGACCTGCACCTTACTTACAATACCACAATTCAAAAAGAAAGTGGCTCGATCCTCCTTTTCCTACAGAGCACCGCAGTTATGGAATAACCTTCCAGACACCATCAAATCTTCCCCCAGTCTCAAGTCACTCCTTGCTAGCATACCTAGATACAGAATGCACCTGTAAACATGTAACATAGTAACTATATTACTTACATATTTATTTTCCGTGTTAATCTATATATTTGTGTTTTGTTCTTAAGATCTTGCATTTATTACTTTGTATTTCTGTAATACTTCAATGCTCTTGAACCCAGGACATAGTTGAAAACGAGAGAAATCTCAATGTATCCTTCCTGGTAAAATCCTTTATAAATAAATAAATGTTCAGGCAATTCGCCAACATTTGGCGAACTGCCTGCTCTCTGGATAGCTGAATGGCCAGGAAAGGTAACCGTACGCTGAATTTCAGCGTTCGGTTACCTTTCGGCCACAATGCAGAGCTCTTTGAATAATGTGTGTATAAAACACTGACCTTGCTCCCAGTGTGGAAAATGAGAAGGGGAGTAATTACAGTGATATTGCTCATTTTATATGTGACAAATGGACAATGCCACTGCTTTGGAACTAAAAATAAGTAAATAAAATTATGTTTTTAGCTTTCTTTTAGAATTTACATGGTCACGTTTGGTATCAATACAAAGGCCATACTCTGACCTGTTCAATGACACCTCCCTTGACCTTGTGAGGTGTAAAGATTAGAGACACAGGGTTCCAAAGTTCCCCCCAGTGCCTTTGCTGCAGAGCGGCGGTTTAGACTTTTGATGTAACAATTTGTAATAACGGATTGTGCCATCACCTCCACACTTGAGGTGCAGGTATAGTTATCCTTTCTCTGTGCCTATTCTGCGGCATGGGCCTGGAGCTGCTGCTCCATCAGCCCCTATGTTAGTCCGGCCCTGGGTTATTGTAAAGCGCTGCAGAAACTGTTGGCGCTATATAAATAACAACAATAACATCAGTGGCGTAACTAGAAACCTGAGGGCCCCGGTGCAAGAATCCATGAAGGGCCCCCCCAACCAACCCCCCCAAAAAAAGATCCATATTTTTACCTTTTTTTTTTCCTGCAATATAATAAAGATAGTATTGCCCCCAGCTCACATGGATATATATATTGCCCCAGCTCACATGGACATATATTGCCCCCAGCTCACATGGACATATATTGCCCCAGACCACACATGGATATATTGCCCCCAGGCCACACATGGATATATTGCCCCAGCTCACACATGGATATTTTTGCCCTCAGCTCATGGAAATACTGCCCCAACACATGGATATACTGCCCCAACACATGGATACTGCCCCAGCACATGGATATACTGCCCCAGCTCTGCCCCCCAGCTCATGGATATACTGCCCCAGCTCTGACCCCCCAGCTCCTCATGGATATACTGCCCCAGCTCTGCCCCAGCTCATGGATATACTGCCCCAGCTCTGCCCCAGCTCATGGATATACTGCCCCAGCTCTGCCCCCAGCTCATGGATATACTGCCCCAGCTCTGCCCCAGCTCATGGATATACTGCCCCAGCTCTGCCCCCCAGCTCATGGATATACTGCCCCAGCTCTGCCCCAGCTCATGGATATACTGCCCCAGCTCTGCCCCAGCTCATGGATATACTGCCCCAGCTCTGCCCCAGCTCATGGATATACTGCCCCAGCTCTGCCCCCCAGCTCATGGATATACTGCCCCAGCTCTGCCCCCCAGCTCATGGATATACTGCCCCAGCTCTGCCCCAGCTCATGGATATACTGCCCCAGCTCTGCCCCCCAGCTCATGGATATACTGCCCCAGGTCTGCCCCAGCTCATGGATATACTGCCCCAGCTCTGCCCCCCCAGCTCCTCATGGATATACTGCCCCAGCTCTGCCCCAGCTCATGGATATACTGCCCCAGCTCTGCCCCAGCTCATGGATATACTGCCCCAGCTCTGCCCCCCAGCTCATGGATATACTGCCCCAGCTCTGCCCCAGCTCATGGATATACTGCCCCAGCTCTGCCCCCCAGCTCATGGATATACTGCCCCAGCTCTGCCCCAGCTCATGGATATACTGCCCCAGCTCTGCCCCCCAGCTCATGGATATACTGCCCCAGCTCTGCCCCAGCTCATGGATATACTGCCCCAGCTCTGCCCCCCAGCTCATGGATATACTGCCCCAGCTCTGCCCCCCAGCTCATGGATATACTGCCCCAGCTCTGCCCCAGCTCATGGATATACTGCCCCAGCTCTGCCCCCCAGCTCATGGATATACTGCCCCAGCTCTGCCCCCCAGCTCATGGATATACTGCCCCAGCTCTGCCCCAGCTCATGGATATACTGCCCCAGCTCTGCCCCCCAGCTCATGGATATACTGCCCCAGCTCTGCCCCAGCTCATGGATATTACTGCCCCCAGCTCTGCCCCCAGCTCCTCATGGATATACTGCCCCAGCTCTGCCCCAGCTCATGGATATACTGCCCCAGCTCTGCCCCCCAGCTCCTCATGGATATACTGCCCCAGCTCTGCCCCAGCTCATGGATATACTGCCCCAGCTCTGCCCCCCAGCTCCTCATGGATATACTGCCCCAGCTCTGCCCCCAGCTCATGGATATACTGCCCCAGCTCTGCCCCCCCAGCTCCTCATGGATATACTGCCCCAGCTCTGCCCCCCAGCTCATGGATATACTGCCCCAGCTCTGCCCCCCCAGCTCCTCATGGATATACTGCCCCAGCTCTGCCCCCCAGCTCATGGATATACTGCCCCAGCTCTGCCCCCCAGCTCATGGATATACTGCCCCAGCTCTGCCCCAGCTCCTCATGGATATACTGCCCCAGCTCTGCCCCAGCTCATGGATATACTGCCCCAGCTCTGCCCCCCAGCTCCTCATGGATATACTGCCCCAGCTCTGCCCCAGCTCATGGATATACTGCCCCAGCTCTGCCCCCCCCAGCTCCTCATGGATATACTGCCCCAGCTCTGCCCCCCAGCTCATGGATATACTGCCCCAGCTCTGCCCCCAGCTCCTCATGGATATACTGCCCCAGCTCTGCCCCCAGCTCATGGATATACTGCCCCAGCTCTGCCCCCCAGCTCCTCATGGATATACTGCCCCAGCTCTGCCCCCCAGCTCATGGATATACTGCCCCAGCTCTGCCCCCCAGCTCATGGATATACTGCCCCAGCTCTGCCCCCAGCTCATGGATATACTGCCCCAGCTCTGCCCCCCAGCTCCTCATCATGGATATACTGCCCCAGCTCTGCCCCCCAGCTCCTCATCATGGATATACTGCCCCAGCTCTGCCCCCCAGCTCATGGATATACTGCCCCCAGCCCAGCTCTTACCTGCTCTGCTGGCCCCAGGCCCAGGGCAGGCTCCGCCGGCGTCTTCTCCTCCTTGGCGAGCGGCCGCTGGAAACATGCAGCTTGGCCGCTCGCCGGAAACCACCTGATCAGCGCGAGGTCTCGTGCGCTGGTCAGGTGGTTTCTCTCCCACGTGAGCGGCCAAGCTGCATGTCAGCGGCCGCTCGCATAGGGAGAGGGACGGCCAGCGCGCGGCTCCCAGATTCCGGCGCTGATTGCCGGAATCTGGCGGCGGCGCCGGGCCCCCCTCCAGTGGCGGAATGCCAGGGCCCGGTCGCAACTGCGACCGCTGCGACCCTGGTACTTCCGCCACTGAATAACATATTTCCAAAATTATCTTTTTTAAATAAACAGATTCCCTAACTCACATTGCCTATATAAATGGACTATTGCTGACTGCTGAGGCAAATATATAATACGCAAATGAATACCGTGTTCAGGTGCATGTCAGCACTTGTCTGGCTTTTGCAGCTCATATTTCAAATTATTGCCTGTCTGTTGTGTAACATTATTCTTTCTAATTTACCGCTATATCTTATTGAGCCCCATACAGGGAATATGATCTATAATCTATCCAAAACTCCTCAAAGAGTCTGCTCCAATTTTATTACCTTAACTAATTATGTGACATCTGAAAACGTAAACATGAATATAACTCTTACAAGATCATTAAAAACAGATTAAAGAGATTAGTCAAGAACCACATGGCATTGTACTTACCAACTTGAAGGTTTTCCATTCACAATTACTTTCTGTGCTCGGACATCAATGACAGAGGGTTTTTCCGATTTCCCGTGTGTTAATGACGTATTTGCATTGTTTTGATTTCACACTAAAAATCTCCTTCGTTAAATGTATTGTTACATATTATATATACAGGTTTTTTTTCCAGCCGGTACTTAGTACCGGCACCTCTTGGCATCACTTTTACATTTACTTTTGCTCACGGCTCTCTGCGAGTGACATGTCACTCGTGAACACCGGCCTACAGACACATGTCACTCGCTAGTGCCAGCCCACAAGTGCGCATCTGTCAGGGGTCCTTACCGCTGACCCTGGGTTGCGCTCCGGTCCCGGGCAATAGCGGGCATGCCGACGCTATTAGCATCCATCCTCCTCCCTCGTGTCCCGACCACAGAATGAACCGCGCGTGCGCGCGCTTTCCCGGCTATCAGAGAACGCTGTACGCAAGGACACTCAGGACGGTCGACGGTGGTTCCGCACGTCATCAGAGAACGCCCGGGGGTTCGCTATAAAGAAGACAGTTGAAGGATAGTTCAGTACTAGTTTATTCTAGTCTGTTGCGCTGATTTTGTTACTTTGTTCCTGTGATACCGTGACTCTGACTTCTGCCTGGATATACTACTACGCTGACTGCCTTAACCCCTCGACTTCTGCCTGGATATACTACTGTGATATCTCCATATCTTTGAAAGCAGAGACAGGCTGTGGAAGGTTCTTATTCTTTATTTACAGGAGCTGCACACAGCGTCTGCATGCTGCCTTAGAACTCTACCATGTGATGAGGAAACTTTATTTACAATGAACAGGAACACAGA